>JAPQRQ010000027.1:8240674-8250829 GCA_037367365.1 Apogon talboti | reverse complement strand
CCTTAAATCCTTTATTACCCCCCCCCCCCCCCCTTCCTCGCCTGCATGCTCCCTCCTTCCTTTTATGTCTCTTTCTCCATTCTTCTGCCCCTCCACCTTTCTGGCAGGATCATTTGGCCGCACCAGACGGGTTCTTATACTCCAGGTGTGGTGCATTGAATGATGACCACGGGAGGGCCTGGATGGAGCTCACACACACACACACACACACACACACACACCCACACACACACATTCACACACACAAATACTCTGAGTGAGCAGCCAACGGTCCAATCATTGCACCAACCTGTTTGGGCTCAGCATCTCTCCTTTTTTCCTTCCTGTCTTTCCAGGAAAACTATCTGTCATGTTTTGCCAGTCAAGGCTTCTGTGGCCACTTTCGGATTCAGATAATAGTGTTTTCACTCTGCAGCTAAAAAAAGGACCTTCTGAAAAGACATTTGGACATTAAAACAGTAGCTTTAAGACATCACATAAATACTGCATGTATATACAACCTAAAGCACGTCCACACGTGAGTGATCCTCCAACCTTCATCAGGCTCCGTGTGACAAATGTTTATTCCATGCCACTGCCTCATCTGCCTTTTCCTCTGCCAAGCCATTACTCTCCCTGCTCTTCTTCTCATTCTAAACAGATTAATTCATCTAGCCGATTAAAAAGACAGCAGCATCAATAGTTTTCAGGACCGCGCTATCATAATTTTGCCTCGAGGCTCAACGAGGTGTAAAAATGGCTGTTATAACTTGTTGGGAAGGACATAAGAATGGCTGCGTCTGAATGGGCGTTTCTGAATGGAAGTATAATCTGTCATTGAGGGAATTCAGTAAGACATTTATGAGTACCCAGAAGAATTTCTGAATTAATTACTTTTTCTATTGATGATTTTTTTTTTCCAATTGGGTTGGTCTGGCTTGATAGAAATAGCTGCAATGTCAAAAAAAAAATTAAATCAAGTGAAGTAGATAAAAGTTTTTGAAATGCAAAGCAGACATTAATAACCGTCTGTACAGTGTTTTTACTCCACGCTGTCATTCTTTATCACTGTCATTAAGTGCTAAAGTACTGCATCAGGATATTACTAAAAAAGAAAAAAAAAACATAATTTATGAGTAGATTAGGGTGGCTCTTGTGCATTTATATGTTTGTATCTTGTGTTCAGGTGGAGTTTTAGCAAAATGAGACTGAATGAATGACTAGGATTCCTTAAGAATTACTACAACAGTACATTGCACAAAATAGGTTTAAGATGTACAACATTTAATTTTATATCGAAAATATATGTAATAATAATAAGAAGAAAAGAAGTAGAAGATTACATTTTAATTCAACAGCATTTTATCATATATACAAAATGATTAACAGAAGCCCTGACTATAAATGATTTCTCTGACAATGTACCTACAGAAGCAGAGTGTTAGTGTTACATTGATCTGCAGTGGGGTTCACTGCAGCTGCCAGAATTTGTTGCAGTTCCTAACCTTTAGTTATCTGACTTTCCTGCTCTTTTATGCACACTCGATATTTTTTAGGATGGTGTCAGACCCATCATGCACTGGAGTGGGGGTAGGTTGTCCTGGGCAGGATGTAATGGCTGCAAAGGACACAGTTAATGTTTGTTCCTCTATAAAATACATTACGTTACACTGTCTGAATATATAGAATGTAAAGTACATGGAGGTGCCCTTGATGTTGACTGTGAAATATCAGTTTTTAAGTGTTCTCTGTGATCGGTGTCACCATGCTGCCGGCTGCATGTCAGTCAGTGTGATCTCTTCTGTCTCTTCACTGCACTGCCTTTTTTTTTTTTTTTTTTTTTGTTTTTCACTGTCTTGTTCCCTTGTTGTATTCTTCAGTGCTGAAGGCTGCAGCCAAAACACACACCATACACACTCACACATGCACACACTCTCACTGCGCAGGGACTGCACTTTTGCACACATGGAAAGAAGCTGGCTAGCCGGAGGGTACTACAAACTGACAGGTGGTTCCACACACACCAGCATACACAGTTTGACAGACCTACATTAACTGATGAACAAGGCACTGACTGGAAAAGCACTGTAACATTTTGCATATTTCACACACAAACTAGAAGAGCTCTGACATATATGATGACTTTCACCTTGGAATGAAAAGCATGTTGCTTAAAAACGGATCCAACTTTAACCTTCACCCACAGCTGCACACGTAATATATTAACTCTTCTATTTTCTCACTTTTAAATACTGCTGTTTGTCTCCATGAGGGTTAACGTCAGCGAGGCGGCAGCTATAGTTTACAACAGAGTCTTAAAAAGCCCGTTGTGTGTGAGTTTGTGTCTCCCCCGGCTGAAAATACTGCAGTCTTCGTCATGCCTGGCTGGCTCACAGCAGCGTGATGTAAGGGCTTATTTTTTCCTCGGCTGCTTTAAAGTGATGGAGTCCACTTTGCCTGGGTTTTGTTTAAGTAAAACTCTAAATCAATTGAGACAGACATCGATTGGGCCAAAGACTGTGTGTCTGTTTGTGTGTTGGGGGGGAAGTAGGAGGGGGGGGTTGTGGTGTGGTACTTAGGGGCAATCCAACCCGAAAATGGTTTGCGCCCTGAATAAATGGGGTCAGACGAAGTCATGAGAGACGTGTCTTCGTTTTGACTCACACAAACATGCGACTTCAGGGCTCTGGCCCACCCACACAAACAAAATATGAATCACACAGACTGGTGCGAAAACACACAAGGAACACCTCTGGCCTTGTGCAGCCAATCCCCCCCCCCTCTCTTATGATTTCTCTGCTTCCCTTTGTTTCCTCTAACATTGTTGCTTGCTTGTTGTCTTGCTGGTTGCCAACTTCATGCGGCAGGGCCTGAGTGAAGCATTGACAGTGTTTACCCTTCCATCTAGCGGACAAAGCGATGGATCTTATGGGATGACTGGCAGACAGGCTTGTTTCTGTTGATTTTAATGAAGGTTGATGGATTCTGGGCTCTGACTCTTGCATACTCTCTGTCAAGGGGCACAGGACAACCTTGCCTAGTGGGAAGTACAAGTAACTTTATCAGTGGCACCATGCATTTATCACAGGTCTTGTCCTTGTCGGGAGGGAAAAGCCCTGTTTACGCTAAAAGAAATTATAGCCGGCACATGGATGTCATTCTAGTCACTATGTCATAAATGATGCCTCGGTGGCTGAGGATGAGGTTTGCACATATACAACACAGGGGGTTTGGGTTCTGTATTTGCTCAAGGTCACTGAAAAGCTATTTGAATGCAAAGGGTTTACTTCTCTTAGTTTTCTCAGCCTGTCAGGAGGCTGTGGAGATCGCTGAAAAATCAAATCAGTCATCTTACAGTGTGAGAATGCTAATACACCCTTACCCTTCCTTTCCATACAACAAAGATCTGACTTATTAAATAATAACATGCAACAACCCATTCATGTGTATCTTTTAGCGTGGCAGGTGTGTCGTGAGCACAGAGTGAAAATTCAGTGTGTGACATACTAGTCCTGTGGTTATGTGATCATAGTTTGGTTTAACCCTTTAAACTCTAAGCCTAAAATTGACTTTTTTCCTATTTTGACTATAATAAAGGTTAGAAAGTATGCTGTGAGTGAGTCCTTTTGCCCATTTTTCCAGAGCACTTAGAACAATCAAAATCTAGCCGTCAATTACAATTTACACTATGTTATATTAAAACAGCTTCTTCTCCAGCTTCTATTACAGGCGTGAATGAAATTACTGTAATGACCCGATAAAACCTATAAAGCGTAACATCTCAGGTTTCAGAACCCGTTGGAATTTTTCCAATTGCACAAACAGTGAAAGAGTTACAGCCATCCAAACTGTATAAGCGGAGGGTGTGTCAGCAATGACACGTCAGGTTTTAAAGAGTTAAGGGTTAAAAAGAGGCGCCACAAAGGTGATTATGTTCATCCATTGACAAGGGTGGTAGACTGGAAGGGTAAGAAGTGGTTTAAGAGGCAGGGGGTTGACTAATCCAGACACAGATGGTGTTATTTCATGTGCAGTAAGAAATGGACATGTTTTTCAGGCGCCACAGAATGTTCATGTCCAATACATTGAGCCACAGTTATTCAGTCGGTGCACCTTGAATGACCAGGGGCACTGGGATGGCTTTGTTACGGATCAAGAGCAAAAGGCATTACATGTACAGCATCCCCTTGAAAAGCTAGCAATGTAAGAACAGTTTGTCTTTCATCCTTAAATTTCAATTGCTGCCCTTTATTTTAAAGAAAGAAGCACAGATGATTGCAGTAAAAGCAGCGTCAGGGATTCATGCTGTACCTGATGTCTTGTATTATCTTACAGTTAAAAGTCAAAGCAACACTGATCAATATTTTGGATCTGAACTCTGCTGCTAAAGTGACTACTGCTACTTTTTTTCACTGTTGCTGCTACTACATGCATCATCACTTTAACTGCACTGTTGGTGCATACTGTGTCATTTTGTACATATTAAGAATTTATTTTATTATTATTATTTATTTTAATATTTTTTGCATATTTTATGGTAGTTTTTATTTGACCCTATTTACCTTTTATATATTCTATTTTATTCTTTTATCTGTCTTGTGCTACAAAAATGAGACCTGGCTAACTATATTTCGTTCTATAATGTACCGTTGATCAAATAATAATAAAGCAGAGTCTGAGTCTGAATGACACTATAATGTAAAATGACCATCTGTGCTCTTGATCGACTCAGCGTTCAGCCTCTTTCCACTTCTGTCAACCCTCAAGAGCCGCTGTTGAGGTAAAGTACCAGTTATCATTGTTGGGTTGAACAAACAGTGAACTACACCGCTCAACACTTTCCAGCTGTCAATCTTCAGCAGAGCACATCTTAAGTATACTTTCCTACATGTTTTGTCTTTGTATCTTTTCTCCCTGTCTCCTCTTGTTCTTCTATTCATCACTACCTGTTCACTTTCTCTCAGAGGGTTTTTTCTTTTTTCTCTACCTCTCTTTGTCCCAGCATCTTTTTGTCTGCAGCTCTGCCACCACATTGTTACCTCCCTTTTCTTTAGGCGGGACACATTCACTCCCGGCTCCCATTCTCCTCTGTCTACAGCATTATAGGCTACCCGAACAAAAAAAAAAAAAAAGGGGGAAACACTATTTGTATTCAGGTCCATGCCTATGATGTGAGAGGAGAGGCAGTCAGGAGGGGAGGGGCTGTTAAAGTCACAGTTTGAAGACTGGTTAAATTCATTGGACATAAATGCGGGTGTCTGCGAGCTTTCGCCTACATTGGCTGCAGATTTGTTTCTTCTTAAAGAAGGGGTTTGACCTTGAGTCTCTTGCTTGAGTAAAACAAGAACAACATGGCAAAAATGTACTGATGTGAGGGAAGGTATCTGCTTTATATCATTTTAATGATTCATACTTTGGACACGAGAACATTTCTCTCTTCTGCTTCTCGTAATTAGGCTCTCATCTTGCAGAGTGTTGTTCATCCATCTCATTTTTTGCATCATTACGCTAGTGGTTTGTGTATTGACACATGGTTTGCCTGCACTGCGCTTGAGTTTGCTGATGGTTGTTTGGGATCATCTAAATATAGACTCTTGTATCCTCAGTTGGATAATGATGCATTTAGCAGGGTAGGAGTGTAAGTACACAATGGCTAACCACACATTATAACGCATCAAGTGTTCATCAATAACTTTACAGGTCTGGTGGCGTGTCCTGTGTATGTCTACTGCGGGTCTGAGTTAGTGTGACTGTGCACATGGATGCCCATTTGTGCCAGTGTGTGTGTTTTGCCCTGTATCCCTGACCCCAGCAGTGATGCCTGATCAGCAGCAGCAGCTGACACCCTCCTTCCACTCACAGCAACCCCTGCAGTGCTGAGAGAAATGAGAGTGAGAGGAAGAGGGGGAGCGCTCCATTGACCTTGCAGCAGAAAACCCTAACAATAACAGCAGTAGTAGCGATCGCTCACACACCAGACCCACGCAGAGAGGGGCTTGCCCACCGCAGACCTACATCTCCTCTCAGTCTCTCATGTTAACTTTGACACTTGGCCCACTCTTTATTGCTTGTAAGACTTGCCCCAGGACTGTTCACGGGGCAAAGCCTTCCTATAAAGCGGGAGAAAGAGAGCAGAATGGAAAGTGTAGGGGTCAGGGGGGGTCGAGGATGGAATATGCACATTTACACTGAGGAACGAAATGTGCAACCATTCATGAAACTACAGAAGACAGACCCAGTGACTGAGTTACAGGAAGGACAAAGTCAACAGAGAAATATAATTAGAGGTTGGTACATGTCTAAATAATATACTTAGTAGTGTTTTATTGAATTGGTTTCACTGTTCAGTTTAAAAATTCAGCATTCATTCCCTTTAGTCAATCTAGCGATCGGAAAAACCAATGGCGCAAGTTTGGTTGATGATTTTAACCACATTAACAATCGAATGTGGTAATCAAATAAATAAAAGACATCTGACATATCTCTATACTTCATGACCTCTGTACCATTGCAGGAGATAGTCTGGACCCATTAACTACCATTTTCAGATAGGACAAAAAAAAAAAAACCTCCGTATTCATTGGTCAGTTTGTATCTCTTTAAATAAATCACACTTAATATGGGATGTTCTGAGGACAGGATGGAGTGTCAGTGCTTCTGCAAAATATTGTGCAATATTTGACTTGAGGATGTGAGCTGTGGTATTAAAATGACTAAATCCCTACAAAAAATGGCACATAAAACTATCTGCATTCAACACATAGAGAACATTGTTGTTAGATGCTACACATTTTAAATACGGCGATGTGCAGATGAGAATTCCAACTGATGAAGTCCCCCACCGGCAGAATTATTCCAGCAGACCACACACTGTGAGTCAGGCTATATGACGCCTATACAGCCCTGTCATGAACTACTGCACCCACTGACTGAAGCAGGCTAATTTGTCCATATAACTCTAACGGTACAGAGCATTTGAGTGACATTACATCTAAGTATTGAGCTCAACAGGGGGTTTGTGTCATCCATGAGCATGTCATAGGACACTTGTTTTTCCAATTGACTGGTGTACCAACAGGCTCCCTGGCTTCCACTGTTCCCAGATTGTGTCTCACCTCCCTGACTCACATTAAAACACAATAATAGTCAGTCAGTTACTCAGGTTTCAGCTTCGTCCTCAGTTAAAGGTGCAATATTGGTGAGTGCTTGTGCGCTTCTGCAGAGGTTCTGTTGGAGTCTGTGTTATGTAGGGAGCATAATGCTTGTTGATGGTAGCAGACTACATCTCGAAGCTACCATTAACCAGTGGTGGAAATATAAAGAGGAGGGGATCCACTCCAACCCTTTTTGCTCCATAGGACCTTATTTTTTTGCGGAGGGGGGGGCGGATTGCTGTCAATGGTGAGAGAATTTTTTTTGATTCACAATGGATTACATATATTTGGTAACTGAAATGATCATTTTACAAGGTACAGTTTATTGTAAAACCACACTTGTAAAGGTTTTGACCTTTTTAAATACTTTTTTTTCCTCACTCTTAAAAATTGAGGTGAAATATGTCGAGCTTACCGTCTTTTTTTAAGTTAGTGATGCAGTCCATTGAACCAGTCCATTGTCCTACAAAACTAGGCATTATCTTACTTTATTTACGGCAAACTGCAACTTTCTTCATTTGTAAAATTATATTCTAAGTAGACAAACATCACATATGTTGTGCAATTCAAAATTTAAAATTATTTGCTTGTTGCCCCTGACTGCTGTTCATATTTTTTTCTAAAGGCAGATGTCAGGTCTTACGGAGAACTGGAAATACATCAGGGAAAATCAGGTAAAAAAAAAAAAAAGAAAGAAAGAAAAACAAGAGAAAATGCACACCTTTCCTCCCCTCACTGGTTCCACTTTTAGGCCTAGTCCTAGTCCTAGTCCTAGTTGTAGTTCAGTTTTTAAGCCCGGGTTGTGTCAGGAAGGGCTTCCAGCGTAAAACTTCTGCCAAATTTACTATCAACAAATCACAAACATAACTTCCATACCTCTGGACCTCTTTCGTGGTTGTTCAAATCATTGGATTAAATGTAAATATAGACCTGACACTGTTTCAGACGTCACAAATCTCACAGCGCCATGTTGCTTCTGTCCAAGTCCTCACAGAGATCACTGATAAGCCTCAACAGGGATCAGTGATTAAAGCTGTAAACATTGAAGTCGCCTATCTCTCTAAAACATCTATGAACAGCCAAATTCTTCACAGGTGAGATTTTCTACAGCCTGTAAACAGACATTTAAACTTAACTGCATGCTGTTTTCATCATATACATTACATATTGTACCTTTAAGCACCAGTAAAGTGTATGTATGATTTTGCATATTCACAGTTCTTCATCTTATCCCTGTTCAGCAACGTTTTGTAAACTAATATCTGTTTTATTCTACTGTTGTAATGCAGACTGACTTTAGGATTTGAAATATTAGGAGGAGTCTCTGACAGATGAGTGGAGTCATCACCTTTCATGATACAGCACCGATACTTTAATGCATTCCTAGAAGCACATACACACACCTGAAATAAACAACCTCACAAATATATTATTTTATGTCTTATGTATTTCTACAGATTTCTGCATAAAAACAAAACCTTAGAATACAGTGAACAATAGTTATTTGTTCCATCCCAGTGCTCCATGAACATGACAATGGCCTCCTTATAAAATCATCTGTCTCCAACCCAATGTCTATTACTGTGATAACACAGATTTCACCCTGATGATGCCAGATTGAATATGACACTGAGGCGTATGGTTCTCATGAAGGAGTACATTATGGGATCAACATTATTACTGGGTGCAGGTTCTGCTCCTGGCTTTTGTTTATCTCGCTGGATCACATCGTTGCATTGTGAATGAAAACATGTCCGCATTTAAACCCTGGAAATTTATTGGACAAAGCCATGGAGAAACACAATGTAAATCCATTTTATTTTGGATTTTTTTTCTCTGCTGTAATCTGCAGAGAAAGCTCAGAATGTGCAGCTTTAGTCTTCTTTAACCCATAAGGACCCAGCGCTACTTTTATGGCAGTTCTCAAATGGATTTTTTTTGTATAATTCACATTTCTTAAGTGATTTATCACGGTTTATTATAATATTATGCTCAGTATTTTGCAATTTTAAGTGAAAATGAGATGTTTTCTTATATTTAATGCACTGTGATTATGTAGATGATCATAAAAGCTCAGATTTTAGTTGAGGATTATATCAAAAACAGAGAAAATTGAAGAAAAGGGGTCTTTTACAGTAAAATACATAATTAAATAAACATGAACTTTTAAACATTAAACATTTCTAACTACTGTCATTGATCCAACTCTATGGTTTTTCCTGGTGAATCAATGTTGTAGAAGATGACAGTGTTTCCACATTCACTACGGAACCTCTGAATGTCCAAATGGGTCATATGGAAGGATGATAAACTGCATTTTACAACAATTATTTACATGTATTGATAGGATTAATGGATCAACAGATATTAAACAGTTTAGATCAGGGGTTGATGTTGGTCGCCGGTGGATGTTTGGGTCTTTATGGGTTAAGGATCTGTGAGATTGTGAAGAAATCAGTTTTTTTTTTTTTTCCGGTTTCAGTCAGGTGTACAGGAAAAAGTTTAGGTATTAAACATGAGATTGATATTGAGGTCGTCTTTGAGTCCGATTACAGCCCAGAAGTAAATGGCACAGACCGGGCACTGACCTGAATGAATGTTTAGCTCCTACTCTTTTGGGAGTGGTCGAGAACAGAGTGACAAAGCAGGTGATACGGGAGAGATGAAGGTAGGGGATGGATGATGGGATAAGGATTGCAGATTAAATAAAATGTAGAGTCAGGGAATTGGAGATGAAGGTCAGACGAATGGGGAGTACAGTAAGAAGAAGATGTGATAAATGGAAAGAAAACTTCCTGAGGGGCAGGAAGTGGCTTGGGATATAACATTCAAGTGGGATTGATGGATATGGTTCACAACGATGGCTGCTTTCCATGGCCAACGCTACGGCTCATCTAGTCTAATCCCTGCTTTTGAAATGAGCTGTCAATCGCTTGAGGACATCATATTATTCATCAATTCAACCTCACTTTGTGTCCAGATTACCTGTTCACCATTTTTAATGTCCGTCAAAATGTATATA
>JAPQRQ010000027.1:8171578-8194653 GCA_037367365.1 Apogon talboti | reverse complement strand
GGGTGATCCCTGTGTGTGTGTTTGAATGAGCGTGAGCATGCCTATGTGTGTGTGTGTGTGTGTGTGTGTGTGTGTGTCTGTGTCACAGTCAACAAGCCTCTGTGTGCTCCATGGTTCTCTCCCTGTTTGAAGTCCACGGGGGGTGGGGAGCTGCTCGGACACCCGTGGAAAGCAGGCATCCCACCTCGATGCTGAATTTGGAGATGGTGTGTTGTTTAGAAGTCATACATCTGTGTGAGATTGACAGTTGGGCAACGGGAAGTGCTGAGTAAGTACCTGAATACACAAATCAGGTCTAAAGAGTCACATATAGATTAGGAATGAAATACAGATGTGAACTGACTGTCATACCGTTGATATATTAACGCATGATCAAAAGATTTGTTAAGATTTAAAGGATTTCCTATGATATAAGATGAGACTATGCGCCTAAACATCATATACGTCTCTTCATGCTAAATAAGGATTAAATGCAGGCATATTAGAATTTATAGTCTTTCAAAGCCATTCCTCATATGATTTCAGTTAGACAGCGAGAGCAGATGACTTCTTGACTCAATAATTAGCAGACGTAGCTATGCAGCTGGTTGCTGAGTTGTGGGGTTTTTGCAGCCAAGAGTCAAGTGGGTAAATGTGAAAAACAAACCACAAAGACAATGCGTGCCAGAGTTCACCTACAGTATGGTGGCTCTTTTCTCTCGTTCATGCCAGATTGAACAGGCCTCGTGGTGCATCAGGCCAAATGGTTTATAAAATAAGTCCACCTAGACTCATAATGTCAGCAGGGAAGTCATAAAATGCAATCTGTCAGGACTTGATCCGTGTAACTTATAATGTCTCCGTGAATGTTTAGCAACGGCTCAACAAGGGACAATCTGCAACACTTATGTCTCCAATCCTGAAATCACATGTAAATTAGAGTTGTAAAAACCTCCCACATATTAGCTCTGCTGTTTCTTAAAGCTACTGTTGTTTAACCTTTCATGTGGGACTGCGGCAGCTTCCATATTTCATTTCAACAATACCTCAGGTGTTTGAAAAGTACAGTAACAGACAGACAGAGCTGGAAAAACTGACACTGGAAAAGAATAAAAACACAAGGCAGGGTCCATTTAAGCACATTAGCTTCTTATATCATATGAAAATAGCATTAGGTGGCAATGTTATCACAAACATTTTGTATTTCATTATAATAAAACAGACAAATCAGTTAACAGTTCTACGTTAGCATGAAGAATGTACACGTTTTTCAATAACTTAAGATGTCGACGGCTAATTATGCATTATTGACACAGCATCACCAGTGTATTGTATTTCTATATGGTCAAACTAACTGAATTAATTGTAAGGGAAAAAACAATGTTGGTGGACGACAAGTTGTTTTTTTTTTTTTTAGTTTTCTGTTAAATGAAATGTCAGAGACAATATCTGGCAGAGTGATAACACGAATACAGTGGGGACAGTAGAGGAGAAAAATACACTGAACAAAGGTATTGCTTTCCCAGAGTTTGAGAGGAATGTGATTGTTTTTCCAAAGAGTAATCACCAGAGGAGAGACATCTCTCTAAGCAAAGAGAGAAACAGATAAAGTATGCATCTTGACAGAAAGTGTAGGCGTCGGCACAATCCATGTACACTACACCACACTCCGGCATACAAAAATACACATACACACATTTTGACATAGAAACCAAACACTGCATCATACGGAGCGGCCGCAGGAGTTTTCTTAAACTTGGCTGGTTGATTTCCTTTCTGAACCATCCAGCCGTTGAAGCACATCCTATTTGCAGTATTTGTGTAGAAAGTTAATCCACAGTAATGATAAGGATAAATAAATAAAGACATACCACATAGTCAGGTCACAGGTGTAATTGAGTATTATTGAGTATTTAGAGAGCACCTTTTTTTCTGCACACCTGTGATTGGATTTTGAAACAGAAAAACATTTGATGTTTTTGTTGTCGAATAACATGGTTTGTAATTCCAGTGTTTGCAATGAGTTAAATACAATTAAATATGGTTAAGGAGAGACCATGTGGTTTAAGGAACTAATAAATGATATCAGGCCTCAGTTTGGTAAATCTACATGTTATCATCCTATCATAGTCAACACTGAACCAGAAACATGTTAGAATGATTACAAGTGGAAATACTGCTCATTTCAGTCAACATGTTGGCAGTCTGTTGATGATTGTCTCAGATTATCCAATTACAATAAAACAACAAATTCTTCAGTGACATGAGGGTTATGTCTGTTTTTCCACCAAATGCACTTAGTAGTCGTGATGAGTCTCTGACTGTGGTTAGCACAAAGTCATTCAGCAAAAAACTTAAAAATCCTGGAAAGACGTCGAGTGCAGTTTCTCTCTTTTGATATCAAAACAAGGTTCCAAGGAGAGCTTTGAAATTGCACTATTTTTCCACAGTTCTACAGCTATGCAGTTTCAGTCTGCCACAGGTACTTCTCACACCCGCTTCGTCAGGCTTCGGGTGCCTCTTGTTACTTCCCACCAGCGACTGCCATAAAGACAATGTCTTCTTGAAAAGGTCCACCGGTCCTTAATATCCCATCATTCCTTCTTCTCCATCCATGTGTAGTTACAGGTTCACCAGACAGTCATTAGTAGTGTTACTGAGGAGATCTCACAGGATAAGCAGGTTACTGACGGATGAATAAATACTTATTGGAAGGGAGTCGCTGCTTCACCTCTGGAATATCCACAAAAATCACCAAGTTCACGTTGTGTGCCTGAGGAGATAAAGAAACAAGAAGCTTAAATAGAAATACCAGAAATTAAACATCAGAAATAACAGAATTAATGTTTAATATACCCTCTTTTTATAATCTAATGTAGCTCACCCGGCTTTATTTTAGCTCTACATTAGCATCGCTCTCATAGCTGCCTTGCTGATCCGTTTGCGATTTTTCCTCGTCCTCCTCTTCGTTGGTTTTGAATGAGCAGGTGGTCTGGGACCTTCTGGAGCTGGTGGCTGTTGTGTGGTAGTCGTAGATGTTGTAACTGCAAAATGACAGGAGATGCATTTTTTCAATATATAACATTGTGAATGTTTGTGTGCTAATGTTTCTCTTTGGAGCCAGTTACTTGTTGACATTTGCTTAACTCCATCTCTAAGTTAACGACTGTAATCATTGCCCACATCCACAATAAAAGCTTGTGCACTGATTTTTTTATGTTGTGGAGTTGGGCTGTTGGGAATCCTTATCCTTATGCCTCTTTTCTGTTCCTCTTCTACAGTAACATTTTATAAGACTAGCTATTATCTCTATATTTCATTATTCACTCGTTTGCGGTATTTTCTCTACCTGTCTTTTTCTGTGCACTTGCTTTTTGTATGTTGGTGCTGTTAACTGAAATTTCCTCACGGTGGGATAAAGTCATATCTTATCTTTCAAAAATCATTGAAAACAGTTAAATAGCTAATGTAAACAAACCTCCAGCTCCTATCATCAAGTGTTCAGTGACGTCCTTTACCTGGTTTCTGAGTTGTCGGTTGCAGATGATGGTGATGTCTGCTGTGCTGGTGATTTGCTTCCTTTAGTCTGTGCCTAACCTCCTCTTCTCGTTTCATTTGCTGCTGTCTCAGGAACTCCTTCTCTTGGTCCAGCCTTTTGTGGAGAAGTAAAAGCTCTTTCCTCTCCTCCTCCAGTTTTTCCTCCTCCATCTGTAATATCCTATCCTTCTCTGGAGTCTCATTGTCTCTCTGTCTGGCCAGCTCTCGAGGCTCTGGATTTGGCTCTTTGGTCGGTCGGAATCTCCTCCTGGATCTCTCACCAGCCGCTTCAGTCGGACCAATCTCGGCTTGAGGATTTGGAGTAACAAGCTGAGAGAAACCACTGGTGTGGCTCTTTGACATTTTGGATTTGTCTTCTTGCCATAATGGGCTGTGTGTCTGGGCTCCATTCTCTGTATCGGAGCTTGGAATATCCAGCTGTCTAACATCCACTCGAACTTTTCCTTCAGTACTGTTAAGCAACAGTCCATCGCCTCCTTCAACCAGTCTGTTCTTTACCTCAGCAGTAACATTATCTGCTGAGTTTACAGTCTTGTTGTTATCTGAGATCCTCCCATTCCTCCTTTCCACACTCCCCTGAATTTCCGTTTG
The DNA here is from genome assembly GCA_037367365.1 of Apogon talboti. Lineage (NCBI taxonomy): Eukaryota > Metazoa > Chordata > Actinopteri > Kurtiformes > Apogonidae > Apogon > Apogon talboti. The sequence continues at coordinate 8,190,525 of JAPQRQ010000027.1, read as the reverse complement.
GTCTTTTGTCCCTAGATGCCTGGTAGAGTTTTGCCCCCAGTGTGGAGAGTAGGGAAGACCGTCTTCAGTTTGAGACGTATCCTCCCCAATGAGACTGTACCGGTCTCCAGGCTGAGTGAAGGTGTCTCCTCTGGGGCTCCAGTGTTGCTCCAGCAGATCCTCCAAGTGGGATCTCTGGTTCTGCTTCAGCTCATCCCACTGATGGAGCTCATCTTTGGAGTGGAGCTTGACCTTCAGGATAAAATGAAATGAAATGTGGCTCAGTTTTAATTGGAAGACTTGCCTAACATTTATACATACTGTATATAATGTACTTGAAACAGTAGCGGAGAATTACTAGAACACAAAACAATAACAAAGGCTTTTTTATCTAGTAGGTGTTGAAACACTACACTTAGTTCAGAAGTAGAAAGACGTTAACCAAGATGACAAAGAGCAGCAACAGGTTCAGATGACACCAATAAAAAAACTAAATATTCCTCAGTCTCATCCATGAAATCCACATCACAGACACTTAGACACTTCTACATCTGCTCCTCCTGTCAACACTGCACAGCCTTCATTATTCCCTACACACTTACTGTTGGAAGCTCTCCCAGTTTGTTTCTGTTTTTCTGTCATTTGTTGTGTTGGTCAGACACTGTGTTGACATTGAATGAGTCTAACTGAATTATGAAACTGTACCTGTCCTGGGCCTTGGCTGAGTGTCTGGTTTCGATGCTGGTCTTTATTGTGACTGTGCTGTCTGCGGGATGATTTCTTCCTTGGCGTAGGGAGACGCGGAGCAGTCTGACATCGACACTCTACATGATCGATGACAGACACCACCGCCTTAGCGTATGTGGGTCTTTTGTTGATGTACTCGATCTTCATAACCTGGAGAATCAGGAAAGAACATTGAGTAAAAGGGAAAATGGCAGAATATGTTTGTGTCTGAATCTAGTTACTCACTTGCAAGTATCTGGTATGTGTTACGACTGGGATACACTGCAGGCTCTTGGTGTTGCAGCAGCCGGAGCAGCGTTGCACCTCGACACAGGGCGGCCATAACAGGAAGTTGGCGTTGCTACGGTCCAACATGGCCCTCGTGACCTCAACCACCTCAGTCCGAACTTTACATAGAGCTTGCTGAGCTGGTTGGGCATCTGACCGATGAGATACAAATATGAGTACAGCTGGGAATATTCAGAACATATGGTATTCTAAAAATCAAATTCTGCCATATTTGACGGTAAACAGCAACAGGCTCCTTGTCTGTGCACAATATGTGTTCATCCAATAAGAAAAAGACAACAATCCAAATCCACATGGGATCAGTCATTATTAGCTACAGAAATCTAAACCGTTCCCAGTTGCTAGGAGAACAGCATGTGGTAAATATGATCAGCCCAATTTGTTTAATTCCATTTGGCTTACTCAGTCACCCAGTGATCTTAGATAAATATATATTTATGGGATAGTGCAACAGATGCTGTTCTCTCTGAGGCCAAATTTTCCACTGTCTATGTCATGCTACCTACCGCTGCCTTGCATTAGAATCACAATCTGTATGTCTGCAACAAATGCAACATTTCAGATTAGTACAATTGCTGATGAAGCGTTGCTTTTTCGGTAGATAGCATGTGGGAAATTCTGCATAGTTGATATTTTGATTAATAAAGGAACCAAGGCTGCTGAAAATTGATGTCTTATGTGATTAATAATTCAGACATCCACTTTATCATGATAGCAAAAAGAGGTTAATGAGAACCATTTTGCTGTGTCACTAAAAACACCATCTTCAGTCTTCTAATGAGGATGGAGCACATTTTCATTCATGAGTAAAATCTGGAACCTTCTACAACCCTCTATTAACCTATTCGTTTGAGCGTTATTCATTTATCATCACAAAATGTTTTATTGCATGTCAGCTTTCCAAAGAACGTGCACATAATTGTTCACAGATGAGTAACAAACCACCAGCAGAAAAAGATCTTGTCAGGATAATGATGGAATGGTAAAGTAAACAAATTTGAAATGTACATCTGCACCAAATGAGAAATCCTTCATTTGACCTCAGCAGGTACAAATGGGGAGCACATGGCATGGAATAACATATAGTGATAGCGAATAATAGAGGTAGAGCAACACAAAGGATGGCAGGGTTATCTCACCGAGGCTCCTTGGTAATCTGTGACCTCCATTGGCTGGTGAAGCATCATCCTCCTCATCTGGAAATAAACAATAAGTACAACATCTGATATATGCAACGACATGAATAGTACTCTGAGGCCTTTTGGCGCCCTCTACATGTATAGTGAAAAAATTTGTCAAAATACTGTACGTGGTCTAGAGTGCATGAACAAGAGGGAAAACAACAGGGAAAAACAAAGAGAGGGGGAAGTAGTTTATTACATGTTGATAAGAGCAACAGACGTCGAAGTAATTAAGGTAATTCTTGCTCCATTATCATTTTTCTTTCACTTATGTCTACTGGATTTGTCAGTATGAGTGTGTTTCTGACAGCAGACGTTCTCCAAACACCCACTCTTTGTTTGTCCGAGTTGGTTTTATTTCAGTTGAGGATGTTTACTAGTCACAGTTAGTGTAGAACAGTAAAAAGCCACTTGTGTATCATTTACACAACGTTTCTATGCAAATTAAAGGCGGAGTAGGCCATTGTAATCCAGCACACTTTTGCCAAATTCAGAGGGTATCTCCATTTGCACACAGACATGGCACAGTAAACGGAGGAAAAAACAAGGGGGCACGAAAACAAGCACAATTCATAAGAAGAAGAAGAAGAAAAGCATGATAAGTCTGGCTAAGGCTAACATACTGAATCCATAGACTATATATTAGAGGGCAGAGGAACCATGACATCCTTTATTGGTTTCTCCTTGAATATTTCCAAGTCATTATCTTGCAATTTAGCCATTGTCATGTTGGCTGTTTAGAGCCAGAGGCAAACATATTTAGACAAGAGCAGCCGGACTCCGGGAGCCCAAGGGTTAAGGGACTCATTAAAACAGTAAAATTCATCAAGCATTGCAAAACAAAGTCATTTTACATTCTTTTAAATGAGCCTGTTCATCACAATTAATCAAAGTCAAGCTGTTTGTCAGAGAAAAATGTGTTTTACTAAATAAATTGAAACTCCTAAAGTCTGAGCAAGCTGTCATCCAGGCCTGTCAATCAAAACCTGACACACCAGGCATCAAAGCTTCTATTTGATCTGAGATCTGATTAACAAAGGAATGTAAAATGTAAAATGTTAATATGGAATAGATCATTTACTAGAGGTCGAAATAAAACAAATGAGACCAGAATAAGAGCTGGGAAATAAAGTAATTAAGTTTTTTGGGAGAAGTTCAGTGTAAGTCTATAGGAGCCAGTGGTTTTTGGAGACACCCCAGTGGCCGTCAGTGGTATTATAACTTTAAGATGTTTTTGTATTGGCTTCATTTTTAAGAGGAGGTCCTTGCCCCTTGGCTTAATCCCAAGTAGGTGAGGCGGGTGGGAAACAGTTGCCTCGGCATTTAACATTGTGCCTTTGAAGAAGCACTAAAAGAAGACTGTATCTATTCAACAAAATACCTACTGTCTTTCTCAACATTAAGCCATGTGCAATAAAAAAATTCTGCATATTTCTAAACCCATACAGCAATATGTGATCTTTCAAATTGACCTGAAATATGGAAAATCACCTTGAATATAACTGTAACTGCAGACATTACTGTTCTAATTTACACTATCACTCAAAAGTAGACTACTCTATCTCTCATTGAATTAAGAGTAGAAATTGTGTAACTGGCCTGCCACACATACTACTATAGTCTGTAGGCGTTAATGTTTAAAAGGTTTAAACATGAATTTCCAGCAGCATTTTTTTTTTTTAAATCAGCAGTAACATTAGAAAGTTGTGGTCTTTACCTACGGAGTCAGTGAGCAGCAGCAGCTGAAGGTCCTCGATGGAGGAGATGGGGCTGTTTCTAACCAGCTCCACCAAGGCTGCAGGCAGAGGGTCCCCCTGAAACACACATAAGAATAGACAAGTAAACATACATGCAAGAAGCGAAGGAAGCAGAAAAGACACGTTACTCTGAATGTCTTAAAACTTACTGATTGAACCTTTAAACTCTGACGACACTACTATACTTGATGTATCACAGGAGTGTGATTTCATGGCGGCATCAGTACAAGTAGACCCAACATTGCCCAATATTTACATTTTTGCCTATATTTTGACTTGTTCTCAAGCTAAAATAACCAAAGTTTTATCCTTTAACAACACTTATTGTCAAATTTTACCAAATCACCACAAAGAAAAATGAGCAAACACACTACATTGTGATTCTGAGCTGACTGTGGGTTTAACCCCTCTAGTCATTAATGGCCCAGAGGTCTTGGGGGAGTATTACCCGAAGCAGACACACAATGGTCACTAAGAGCAGGGTGAATGACTATTGGCGTTGTGTCTTCTCATCTGCTAACATTTAGGGGTCAAAGGAGCCAGGAAGGAGTCAGGAAGTGGGGGAAGGAGTGATACAGAGAGGAGGAGAGAAGGGAGGTGCATCTAAAAAAAAGGATAATAGATGAATAAAAGACAAGGATCAGACGTGGGTCGAGACACTTCCTCACATAGGTTTCTTTGCTGTGGACGTGCTTCATTCGCTTTGTCTCACGGTGACAGAACTGATGAAAATGACCTCAAAGGAGCAAAAGTGCTCTGCTTAGTCCAGAGCAAATGATATATTCAGTCTAAGAGCTTATTAACTAAATGCAGATTAATTTTCTAATGTTATTCCAGTCTAGTTTCTCTCTCTCTCTCTCTCTCTCTCTCTCTCTCTCTCTCTCTTGCTTTTCCCTCTATCTTTAACCCCAACTGGTCAAGGCAGACGACCATCCACCAGGAGTCAGGGTCTGGTCGAGGTTTCTGCCTGTTAAAAGGAAGTTTTTCCTCGCCACTGTTTGCTCCTGGAGGATTCTGTTGGGTTTCTGTAAATTGGCTTGAGAGTCTGGTTTAGACCAGCTCTATATGTAAAGTGTCATGAGATAACTTCTGTGATTTGGCACTATATAAATAAAATTTGATTTGATTTGATTTGATTTAGTTAACATGGAGACTTCATTCAGGTTCTGGAGAATATAATGAAACCACGCAGGAACCAGGTTGTAACCAAAGGAAGCAGTCATCCATGCATGTACTCACACCCTGCCAATTCTATATGCCATTGACTTTTTACCCATTGTATACACTACAGCGGAGGGAAATGACTGCTGTATTACGCTTACATCTCTGTTGCTGAGCTCCTGATGCCCCTGAGGAGTCATCATGATTATTTCCTCCCTTTGCCAAAGGAGTAAACCTGTCTTGGCTAATTGTGCCTGATGTTAATTATAGCATGTTTGCTTTTGTTCACAGTGGTGCCTGCTGTTATGAGGATTTCTGTCTAAACAGGAAATGCGAAATAAACATATTGTTTCTCATTTAAAAACACAGATTCAATCTGCTAAGAAAAAATATATGACGATGTACTGATAATGTTGACTATGAACCTCAAAGAGTTAAGATTTTAATAATACATTGACATGAGTGAATAGAATTTATCTATAAAGATAAATCCTGTACTGCATCATAACAGACTGGATATTAGCATCCTGTCAGTCTGGTAAAGAGATGGTAAATCTACCATGAAATGCCAAATGTGTTCTGTTTCTGGAAAAAAAAAAGAAAGTGGTGTTAGGGAGTTTAATTCTTCCACTGAGAGTCAGTCATCTCTGTCTTACGACACAGCAGCATCTGGAGAGTTGGCCTGTTTCGAATAATTGGCTTCTGTTGACGAAGTAGAGGCTGCAGCTGTTACCAGAAAGCACAGCCACTTTTTACAAACTGCACTATCAAACTGAAATGTTATATAAACGGACTATGGGTGAGCTGGAGTCCAATAACCCCATCATAAGAGTTTAGCCCGTTACACCTTTTGATACTTTTCATGGTCAAAAAAACGTTTATGATGATACTGTTTCACCCTGATTTTATCACCTGATGCGAGATCCTTTCCTCTGTTGGACATATTGAGAAATGCCAGGTACAGGCAGCGGGCGCCGTGGGTAGAAGAGGAGGAGGGGAACATCTAATCGTACATAATTAGGGGGTCGAGTGTGCTGCCGGCACAGGAATGGCAGCCACAGCACACGTGTGAGGTTTCACATGTAGTCCCTGAAATTACACCTACACGTGCACTGAGCTGAGATACATGAATAAAGCCGACATAAATTCATTTCCCCTTCTGAATTTACCTCTGAGGTGGAAAAGCGCCCGACACAATTAATGATAATGGTGACTTAGCTAAAAGTAATTGTCTGGATTCCTCTTTTTTTGGACCCCAAGGACATTTGAGGTACAGCACCTCATACATTAACAGCCTCTTAAATTATCACTCCAGAGCTCCTCAACTTGCAACCCCAGATGTGACTTACACCCACATTCTTCTTTCATCAGGACCATTACTGAACCTTGCATACATTCTCCTGATTTCACAGCTGCCAACCTATAACTTTAAAACATACTTATGGGGAATTCCTGCCTGCACCTCAAAGCCTTTTCTGACTTTCACTGAATATGAAAACACTTACCCTGTCAAATTCAGCTTTTTCTTTTACATGTGGTGCCTAGAGAGGCCGTAAAATGAAAAAGCAGGTTGATGACAGGAGTTATCGCAGCTTTCACTCAAAGTCTACCTTTATATTAAGTAGTAGAGGTGATGGCAGGCTGTATAAATGCACATGCTTGTGTGGCTGGACTGAATGTAGGGACAAACGAAACCAGTTATGAGCTTTTATGACTTTCATAGTATATACAGTAACCTACACATATTGCACACATATATTTTGTATGTATATAAACGGTCTGTTTCATAGTACAGTTCTTCAGGGTGAAAAGTGACTTGAAAGTGAGGAATTATGTGCCTCTATCCTTTTTTTTATTCATTTTTCTTTAACTGTTACATAGTCCCCAGCTTTTACACAATCCTCTGAGTACAATACACCTCCATCCAAGTGATAAGAGAATAAGGCACACTCACAAAGGACTGCATCCTACTTTTGATTTGTTTAAATGCCTATTTTCCTTGACTTATCTGTTCACTGTGTTTTTTAACCCCATTTAGGTATACATGTGAAACTACATCTGAATGGAACAAAGACATACCATCAGATATGAAGTACATCCTAGTTCAACCAAAGAGGTCAAGGAATTTTCTAAGCTAAACATTATAATGTCACTTGTTTTCAAGACCCACTTGACCCAGACAAGACCCTCGGTTAAGGTTTGACTTCCTGTTTGACCCCAGCAGAGGTTCAGCTGTTGCCAATCTTTCCTGCATTCATATTTCACTGTACTGATGCACACAATGAAAAGTGGCTCATGTGTCTATGAGGAAACATCTCTGATCAAACCTAAAACCAAAGGAAAGGATTGTGTTTATACTTGAATATTTCCTGGCCTTTGATTGAACAACAAATGCCAACCAACTCAGCAACACAGGCTTAAATGTCATCACAGAGCTCTATGTTTTACCCTCTTCAGCCTAAAGTGACTGAACACTGATAGAACAGCTCGTGCGCTGTTATAAATCCAAAGCCTCTATTCCATCATATCCACTATGATGATGCTCAACATCTGGAACCGCATCCATGAACGTATCACACAGCAAACCACGTGGAGCATCCATCTGCGAAGTTCCGTGGCTCGTCACCCACAGTGGACGACCTGTTCGCGTGTCAGCCCCTGGGCATCCGCTCATCAGGCCATTAATGAGAGGAATAACTGTTATTTATGCGCCAGGATCCCACCCTTTTTCAGAGGCAGCGATAAAAAGGAACGATGGGTTTCTGTCAGGTTGTAGACTGAAGCAGGTGCACAGATCCAGAAAGTTAGAAAAATCACCTGGATTAACACAGCTAGGTGTGTGGCATGTTTTGTTGTGGTGTTAGAGGGAACGAACTGAATTAAACCGAGATATAATTAAGTATCAATACATGGAGTTCAATGCGAAACGTTAGACAAAGAAACTATAATTTCCCACGTAATACTCCATTTTAACACGTTTCCGGTCATTGTAAAAGTTGCTACAGTGTCGACTTCATGTTCGGTGTTTTATGTTCTCTTACACGCGTGTCAAAGTGTTTATTAGGCTAATTTTTGGGGTTTCGATATTCACAGTGCGCCGCGGGACCACTTGAACGCATCTCTGAAAAGTTGGTGGGGCTCGTGCGGATGCGGACTCACCTCGGCTACGCCAAACCGCAGACACACCGCCAGCACCACGAGCAGCAGCGGTCCCCACGAGCTCATCTTGCTGCCCAGCCTCGAGCCTTCTCGACGGACCGGGCATTTATGGAAGCGCGAGAGTCCGTCTCTCCTCAGCACTGCGCGCGGGGGGACAGCGGCTCGCCCTGCCGGAGTGCGCGCGCGTCCACGATGCGGTCTCTCGAGCGGAGGAAAAAGCGCTCGTGCTCAGCAGTCTGGTCAGCGGCACCCAACTTTTCAACCGGTCCGAAAAAAAAAAAAAAATCCACTGATCTGGAACCAGATATAAACTTCCAATTTAACGCTCGGTGTATATTTAACTTGTTAAAAGCGCAATTTTAATTAACAAAACACTTATCATTTCCGTGCAAAAAGGAAGAAACTATCCAATAAGGAGCCAGACTTTGATAAAACATCTGAAGGTTCATTCCAACGATGTCCTCTTTGCATAAAAATAATTTTTGTAAAATCCTTCTAATTCCCAACAGCCTCTTTCCATTTAACCGTGAAGTCCAGCACAAAAGTTGAAAAGAGAAAAAAAAAAAAGCGTCGCAGGTCAGGACGGTAGTTTGCGGTGCTCTTCTTCCAAGGAGTCTTATCACTACGCAGGGCGCTGTGTGCCCTGGTGCGCCTCAGCCCTGGACCGGCCTGATTACGCAGCGGTGGCGGTGGTGAGGGGAAGAGCAGATTTCCAAGAGTGTGGTGTTGGTCCGCTCTACAGTATCTCTCTCCCGCCCCCTGCCTGGAGAATGGATGATAATCTGCGTACAAAGAACCAACAGTCCAATACACAACAGCCTCGCAACAGCCACTGTGAGCAAAACTTCCCCTGCTGTGAATCATATATGCAGATATTCCTGATGCTGTGCCAAGAGCCAGCCAAAAGTTTTTGTTTTTTTTGTTTTTTTTTTATTTTATTTTAGCTCAGGGGCCCGCAACAAAACCACCGGACCTGTTGTCTCCTACAGTGTAAATATGTGATGTTATTTCAGTCTTTGTAAACCCCCACATATATATTACAGCTTAGTAGGCTATACTCTTTTAGTAGGGTATTTTGTGTCTTCTATATATTCTTACTATCACTTGTTGAAAGTGTAAGAAGATGCTTTAACCCTAGTAACTCCTAGAAGTCAATTTATGTAGCATCTTTCAAGAATAGCAGTCACAAAGTCTTTCGCAATAAAAATAAAATAAGACCTACATGAAAATCATTGAAGACAACAGTCAAAATAATATAAATGAACTATTAATGTTAAATTAGCAAAATAATGCAATACATGGCAGTTTGGATTACTGGAATATTTGTTTTTTTTTGTTCAAAATAGCATGTAAAAATGTATGAAATGACAAGATCAGAAGTTTATGAATATTATCATGTTAGGGTATTTTTTTACTTTAGCAATGTAACAATAGGCATAAAATTCTCTCCAGTTAAACTATCAATGTAAAAATATATACAATAAAATATGAGAAAGTTGTCAGATAAGCAGATAACAGATAAAAGAGCTATCTAATCTGATGACTATGATGATGATGATCATTGTTGTTTAATTATTATTATTATAAATTAATGTAGTCTGTTGAACATGTTTAGGTCAATATAGGTCAAAATGACCTCATGGTGCTTCTTGGTAAAAAAATATTTTTTTCTGTCTCTTTTATTTCAGAACCTCCGAAACTCACAAGATGATGTATAACATACATTTAGGAAAAGTCATGGTCTGGGAGACAGGGTTTTTAGTCAAACACAGTTGCATGCATTTTAATAGGCAAGAGAGGTCAAAATTACCTCATGGCAGTTACAGTGTTAAGTAATTTCAGCACCCATAACTCTAAATAAAACCTGTTGCATAAGAGACATTAATGCACTTACTATTGCTGGAGGGGTCAGTGGGGTAGTTGCCATGCCAACTGACTCCTCTTATTACATGAACATCACCGCTAACTAGGCTATCAGGAAACAAAAGGTGTTTCTAAATATCACAGGAGTTATTCTCAGAGTCCTGACCTTTGACGGCCGCTCGTGTTTAGGGGACATTTTTAAACAATGCCCGACGATGACTCTGCAAGTTGAAACTCAAGTCAATGCAGGTTGATAATAGTGTGCAGACCAGTTGACTGAGTGGACTTTAAACAGATTATAATGATACGTGACTGGGCAAAAAAGAGCAGGACTAGTCTTATCGCAAAAAAATGCACTGCGCAAGTCAAGAATTAAGTGAAATAGATTCCTGCTTTAACTCTTTGTGAGTGAAAGGACTGTGTGTCAGATCCTTACAGTCACTGAAACACTGCAGAGGAATGCCAGTGCAGAGTTACTTAAGTCTTTTCTTCTACTTCAATCATGGCCGGGTGAATAATAGGATGCCATTGTTTTTCTAACAAGAGTCAATGGAGGAAACAGCATGAGCTAGGGAGCTATATTTACACTGTGTTTCATATTCACACGTTTGGTCAAGGCCACTGGCAGTAGAGTCTGACAAGTCTGACCAAGACATCAGCGCAATGCAAACCGGAAGAATCAAACTGAATTTGAGGCGAAACTGTTTGAGTAAAGACGACTAAATGAGGCGGTTTTGTCAGCTTTCTAAATATGCCCTTCAGTGTTGCCAAATTTACGATACTGTACACGTCAAAACATATTCCATTTGATATTCAGGTAGGTTGCGGTTCCCAAAACATGAGTGTGTGATGTATTTGGTTGCTAAGGAGAAAGGAACGAGGAGGAAGAAAAGAAGGAGGATGAGGAGGGAGGAGGGGGTGGGTTCTTGACTAGAGGTAGGGATTTTCCCACCAACCTGCACTCACATCACATTAGATAGAGCGGACCTTTACTCTCACACACACTCACACCTGTGACTGTAAAACCTTACAACCATCCCACTGAGAGAAGAACACCATCCATCATCCTCCACGCAGGCGACAACTTAATAAGAAACATTAAAAAAAAATGTACATGCAAGCTAAAATTCAGCTAGGGGTGTGTGTGTGTGTGTGTGTGTGCATAAACACACATTTCAGCCTCAGCTACAACAGTGATGCACTTTAAATGCATTAGACAAACATTTATTTTGAATGTATTCAAAGAAATTGCATCTTTTGCATATAACCAGATATACTCATGTGTAACCCAATGAATGTTAGAATGGTACCTTAAACTAAAATAAAAACAAATCAGTGATTAATAACTTGTCTTTCTCTGAATATTGTACAACAGAGCATTATTTGATTGCGCTCTGAAAACAGTTGGGACAGTAATGTATTTACTGATTTGTAAGAGGTGTAATTCTGTCTGAAGGTGAGCAACAATATGTGGTTTTCGTTGTCACATTTTGTGTTTCAGAATTTTCCACATTTTCTCTGTTGGGGACATGTGAAGTCTATGTCAGGTTTGTTGCCTTCATCCTGAGCCATGTGCACAGGATGTGGTGTTGAAGTGTCTCGTTGAAATATGCATGGGCATCAATGGAAAATTAGTCCTTCAAAGACATTTTAGTTCAGGTTTATACAGACCAGTTCAATCTCAAGTGGATTGACACAGTAAAATACTATCATAATAACCAATAAATAATAACAACCACAAAACTTTCTTTGTTTTTAGTGTAAAAAAGTAAAATTACATGAAATGTTTACATTTACAAACTATCCTTTCACAAAAAATGTGAATAACTTAAACAAATATGAACAATGTGAAATCCCTTAAGAAAAATAGGTTCAGTTTAACCAATATTCTGCCTGTTACTGTATGTTTTGTGTATCTGTAGATTCACTGTGATCTGTAAGTTGTAATGCACGTGTGTAAATGAGAAACAGAGGCATAATATTGTTAAAAGTGCACTAATTTTTCTTAAGAAATTTCAGGTTGGTCATGTTATTCACATTTTTTAAAACACTGTAGATTTAAATATTTTCAAAATTTATTTTTTTCTGCTTTTAATTTAATTAAATAACTTTTTTCACCCTAAAACATCGAGGAAAAGTTTGTGGTTGTCATTATATTTAGGTTATTATGTTATTTTTTCACTGGTCCGGCCCACTTCAGATCATATTGGGCTGAATGTGGCCCCTGAATTAAAATGAGTTTGACACCTCTGGTCTAGATTATCCTTTCCATCCTTGATCTGGAGCACATAACATCTATTTCCTTCATAAATACGTGGATATGGATTGGTCTGAACATCTCAACAGTTTACATGAGGCTTCCTTTTGTCATTAGTGGATGTGACTCCATTTGTAGAGCTGAGGAAACTCCTCACCCATGTGCTTCTATCAGCTATAGATGAGTAACGATTCATGATGTGATTTTAATTCTCATCTTCACCATAGAGACTGAAACATCCCTTTCTATCTTTCTATGAGAACACTGATTTTCAAGATCTCAATAATTTTGTCGTACATTTGTTGTCAAAATGTTTCAGCTGGAGACCCAAAGCATATATATCATGTCTCATCAGTGCGCAAATGTACAAAAGAACATCCTGAATTTTTTTATTTGCATTGCTTTCACCTTGTTGCTACATTCATGTATTTTTTGTCCTTTATGTCGTTTTCCACTTGCTACATCCTTATATCTAATCGTCTCTTCTACATTTCTCCTCTACGAGGCTAACATTTTTTCCCAGAGAAGTCTCTTCTTCCATCTTAATTCAGAAAATTAATCCACATATCAAAAACAGCTATTTTATTATTTCAACTCAATTAATAATCCAAAAATCTAACTTTTTCTTAAATATGTTGCATGAGACGGATGGAACATTTACAAATGTAATGAAGCTGATCAGTTAACCCTTTATCAGGCAAGTGACTATTTTTGGTAATTTCCCCAGACATTAAATATGGTGCCAATCCCATGCCTAAGTGAGGTCAAGAAGCATATTGGGGTTTTTTTTTAACACAATACAGGGATTCAGAACGATTGTATAGAGATTTTTGAAGCTGTAAATAGTGAATATGAGTGATTTTTGTCCGTTTATGATCTTACAACAGTTGTTTTATTGCATGAGGAGGGAGACTGTTGTCACGACAACCAACGAGGAGGTAGATGACGATGACGAAGATGAAATTTTGAATTTCAGAGTATTTCAATGAGTGCCCTATAAAGAGTTAAAACATGAAACGTGTTGCGTTCCTATTGTCTAGAATGAAATAAAAGCTAAACTCGGTATCACTGCTTTCTTTTTCGAACTTACATTTTCCACTCTATCCCAACTTTTTCTGGTTTGAGGTCACATGCACACACCTAAATGTACATACAAAGGCACAAAGACTCCGTATAAATGAAGAGTATTCACACATGTTAAAGCATACTGTTGTGTGGAATAGATCACACCCCCTCACATATTGGCTCGCACACACACACACACACACACACACACACACACACACACACACACACACACCCCTCGACTGACAACCATGTTCACCAAGCGCGGCGGACAGAAGGCCCTCTATGTTTAACAACTGAGTGAAAAATGACAGCACTCGCTCAAATATTTAAGAGCTTTTCAGAGGATCCGGAGAAGGTCACAGCACCCTGAACTAATCTTCAATTGAACAATGATGGCATTTGATTTCATGTATTTTTCCGCTGTCGACTGAAAAGCTTCAGTGGTTAATTTGACGCAGTAATCGCATAGTTGGGTCCTTCACCCACTGTCAGCTTTTCTAGATGAAAAACGCGGATGTACTGTATTTGCATTGTACAAAAGGACCCGGGGTTTGTGCGTGCGCATGTGTCTGCTCGTATGTGCACGTGCATAGGTGCACTTTGGGCTGCTGTCACATCCATCAGATCCAGAGGGAGTCAAGAGGGGACACAGTTGACCCCCGATTAGTCTTGGGGATAGACTCTCTCCAGCGCGTGTCTTGGAGATAATAGAGGATCATGTAGACCGAATGAGCCACCGGGAAGTCATTAGTTGGCCCCTCGAGTCCGAGTATGACCGCTCACCCCACATCTCAGGTTTCTAAATCCCAGAAATAGGAATGTGGCTGCATCAAAAGACAAAAAAAGGGTGCATTCAGGTGCACTAAGAGCAGTGGATGATTCGATCTTTTGTTTTTCAGGTTTCGGATGAAGCTCATTTATCAGAATATGTGTCATAAGATCGCTTTAATGTGGCAGCCTATGCAAAACCTGTTAATATCATTGAGTTACCACCATTCAAAGTGTCTGCAAAAGTGTGAACTTTATGGGTTTAACAATAAATAATAACGTTTGTCAAGATTTAGGGATTTAAGGGAAGACTTGCGATAGGAACCAGGTGATTCACATGGAAGATCCTAGCATGTTTATAAAGAGCATCAGCCATTTTTTTCCTTTATGACCCCCATCCTCCACCATGATTTATCCAATAAAACATTAATTTTCTTTTTTTAAGAATAACTTTGATAAGTTATGGTGGCTCCAAAGTCTTCATGTCTCAGCTAAGGTCTGTCAACAGCAACTAACGGATGAGAGAGAGAGAGAGAGAGAGAGAGAGAGAGAGAGAGAGAGAGACTGACAGTGAAGAATTGTTGGAATGCACTCTATTGAAACAAGTGTGCAGACAGAGGAAGATACAGAAACGGAAAAACAGATCGAGAAAGCAGCTGAGATATGCAAAGTGACAGAATAGATTGAAAACAATAAGAATAAACAACAAATAGCTGATTTAAAAGGCAGCACAAAATAGGTTATAGATGAACATTGAGGCACAAACATTAAAAAAAGGAGAAAGAGTTTGGAGATCTTTAAGGAGAAGATGCAAAATGAGTCAGATTGTTTCTTCTAAATGCTTTTCTAGTGCCTCTGGAGCAAGGCCAAGAACAGTCTCTCTGACGTTTGCAGCTCTGTTGATGCAAGTGAAGCTAATCTGCAGGTAAAACACCCACAGCTTATATATGGACCTCTATCATCTTGAACTCAATCACCTGCTCTGACTAAGGGTCAAAGTTCATCTACAGGTTTGTAATTTACCCCATATAGCTGTACCATCAGATTCTCTGAGAGGCAATCTTCCTGTAATGCATAATTTCACACATAAAATACAGACTGAGCCAAGCTGCTGTTTGTAGACATGAAAGAATATATAGTACTATATATACCACCATATGTCCCGCCCCTTCAACACGTGTCCCATGGGACCTTATTTCAGAGAAAAAAGTATTATAGTCAATGGTAAGAGACAAATAATTTTTTGATTCCTTTTGAATTATGCCATTTTTTACACATATGTTTGTCACTTTAACTCTTTAGAGTTCACTCATAGAAATACTCTGACTTTCAAAATTTCAACCTTAGTGTGTTATTGGAGGACATAACAAGACTTTATTACTTTTGTAAAATATTTCAGAAATTGTTACTGTCATGTTAAAATCAAGGTCAATGAAGTTACCGTCTTTGGTTCCTTACCCGCAAGTGGCACACACAAAAAAAAAGTAATCCAAAAAAAAAAAGTAAATACAAAAAATACAAGAAAAACACATGTAAGGTGAAAGGAACATGCATTTTACAACATTAGAACATCACTTTTAGACCATTACAACAAGATAAGTGCTGATCCAGACACCTGTCAACATACATGTTATCCCTTTGAACATCATTACTTATATTAGTACCATTACTTCATGGTACCTAACAAAGCAGGTACACTCACTGTTCATTCTGTTCATGTTGACTCCCTGTCCTCACTGTAACTGTTGTTGACGCTGTCTTGTAATGTATGAGGAAATTACCAAAAATGGTCACTTGCCTAAAAAGGGTTAGACGCTAACTTTACATCTGTGTATAAATGTGTATATACAGAGAACACACCTGTCACACATTATGTATCTAAACACAATATCTGTTCAGAAATGCTGAAGACGTCTCTACAGCTTCAACATGACCAGCATATAGCAATGTTCACCTTTTTTAATACATTTTCACTTTGCTCTTAAAGATTGGGCTAAAATGTACCAAGGCAGCAGTCATACTGGTATTGGTGATGTGTTCGTTGGCCTCATAGCATAATTTCCCAAGTCATATTTATTTTTCAGATCATAGCCAACGATGAAAAATGAAACAGCAGTATTAGGAGAGTTAAGTTATGTAGATATCACAATTTGGCCAAAAATATGACATATGCAATTATGCTATGAGGCTAACAATATGCAATGAGAGATGGAACCCACTGAACTGTTTTGCACAAAACCAGAAAAAAAACACAAAACTAGTTTATTTTTTAATCTTTGCCACATACCATGGCTCTCTGTTTCATAGAATTATCTTTTTGTTTGACAGACCAAACTGTAAATGGTGACACAGTTCAAATAGGATCAAAAACTAATGTGGCTCTAACTATTAAATGGTGTTGATACTTTTTCCAATGTTAGGTCAGAAGGGGCACAACGGAAGGGGCGGGACTTCTGCTCTCTATAGCCACCTTTGTCCACTAGTGGGTCATGACCCAAAAGTAGGTCATAGACACGTTGTAAGTGGGTCGCAAGATGTAAAAAATAATAAAATAATAATAATAATTCCTTAAATCCAATCTGATGTCAGACTATAACATGAGTGTTTGAGTTGTAATAGCTTTATGTTACTGTTGTAACACTCATTTGTTTTAAAGAAATGTCTATAGACAAGATGTAACCCTAATTTGAACATGAGTATATTAATATGGATTGTAAAATGTTGACAATAAAAAGCAACTGAAACCAAACTATGTGGCATGTCAGAACTAAAGTATCAAAACTGAACTGGTATTTCGAAATAAAAACACTGTTTTCACCAACAGTGTGTGTTAAAATAGTAAGCTTTACATAATTTGCGTGCAAACTCAGTTGTGCAGTCATGATTTATTGACCGTATTATTGTAATTATGTGTTATTCTTTATTTCAAAAAGGCTTAAAATTCTATAAAACGTGTTTATGAGCCTATCCTTGAAAAATAGGTCTGTCTTTGTTCGGTTTGAGTTCTATAAAAGTGGGTCGGGACTCCATGACCTCAGGACAAAGTGGGTCTATAGGCCAGACCAGTTGAGACCCACAGTTTGTACTGTGTGTTTGCCCACTCTTGAAATAAATAAATAAATAAATAAATAAATGAAATAAAAGCTCTTGACAGCTTTAATTTTTATTGTCAGGTTGAGCCGAAATATGGGTAACAGGCTTAAAATGATACATAGACGTACAGATTCACATAGTAAAAATAAATAAATAAATAAAAACTGTATAATTCTTTCTTTAATCAATGGAAAAACTATACAGGACTTCTAAGTGTTTCTTCACACAGCCAAATGACCCAATCAAACCCAACTCAACAGGTCAAATAGACAGTGGGCATTTTTTCCCTCACTTCATTTTATTTGTGTGAGTGCTGGCGATGGGATTGTGAAGACGCTAACAGATCCAGTGAGGATGGACCACACCATGCTGCAGAATATAAACACCTCCATGAGGAATGCCTGGTTTTGTTCAGCTCCAAGAGGCTGTATACAGCAGCATTCCTCTGCCAGCCTCCCCTCCCTATCCTGGTTCACTGGGGACTTCCCTGCTCTCTACTGTACTGAAAGGACTCTAATGAATAGCACACAGAGCTACTCTACTGTAAACTGCTGTACTAATTAAAATCACTGTGTACAGGCCACTAATTAATTTCTTTTATAAACTGGACTGACCTTCATTGTAAGACTATCAGGTTTGAGCCTACATTCATCCCATTTAAAGCAAAGAATACATGAATAAATATAATGCTGACTGAGATGCATGGTGTTTTATTACACTTGGCAGGGAGCAATATTGGTATTTATTGCAAATTTACTTATGTGGATTGTGATTTAGTTTTGTTTTTAATGATTAAGGAATAAAAGTTGGGCCGTGTTTTGTATTCCACAGCTGTGTTGACGTACCTGCTTCACTTGGTTTTCAGTGTGTCGACGGCTGGGAAAGTAAAGACTCAGAAGGTGAAACATGTCTGCGAGCGAAGTGTCAGATGGTGAAGAAGGCAGCAGAGATTCATCACCTCACAGAAATAGAAAGGGAAGTGGAATTTTAAAAGGGGACAGAAGGAAGGACAGGCTTACAGGTGTATTTGTAACGGTCAATCTAAAAATGCTCCCATGACCTCCGGTTCTCTCTCTGTTTTCTTTTTTTTTTATTTTGCGTAGCGGTGGAGCCTCCTCCCAGTCATTCCTGTTTACGAGGTTGTTTCCTGATGACGCTGTGCTCAGTGTGTCATGACCGTCATCTGGTATTCCTCTCAGAAATCAGGACTTCATATGTACTAAGTGTTCCACAGAGCCTTTAAATGTGGATTTCAGATGCAGATGTTCTTTTTCTTAATCTGTTGCTGACAAATATCAGTTTTACATCTCCAGGGGTCAGTTATCAGCTCTCCTGTACCACAGTAATTACACTGAAAGAATATATTTGAATAAACAGGTTAAAGGATAACTGGTGTGGATAAACAGAGTTAAAATTAGATGACTAAACATTTATTTGCTTGGTTGTGAAGGAGACAGATATAACCAGAGAACCCAAAGGATCAATAAAGTTCTGTCTAATCTAATTTAGTCTAAATTAATCTAATCTAATCTAGTCTGGTCTAATCTAATCAGGTTCAGGTTCAGGTTCAGGTTGACTTTATTAGTACCCGTAGGTAGATTTGTTCTGCAGTAACAGAAGGAGGCA
>JAPQRQ010000027.1:8086715-8109687 GCA_037367365.1 Apogon talboti | reverse complement strand
TAATCTTTTCCACATCACTTAATGATATTATTTTGCACAGAAAATGTTAAATTATGAATCACTATTTTTATTGAAGATAAATATAAGACCAAATAAATACATGTAGCCAGAGTTCATAGGTTCTTTCGTGCCAGTCTGCCAATCTTTCACAATAGATTTAATCTTATCCATCAAAAGTATAATTATCAGAATATGATGGACATTAACCAGATCTTAGCTTCCTGCAGACAGTTTTTTTAATACTAGAAATGCAAATTTATTTAGTGACCCAATTAAGATGTTATCCAGTCTCTACCTGTGAGATCACACTGGAATGGATTCCTTAAACCACACCTTGTGGTACCTTATATTATAACGTCATACACTCTTAAGTTGCACCCTGCTATCATTACACTCTCAGACACCTAGATAGCAGGTCAGATTAGGTCCAGTATTTATAAAAAATTAAACAAAAATATTTCTTGAGGAAAAAAGGGAGTGTGCATACAGCTTAAAGCCTTAATACCTGAAAAAGAAAAGCAGATCATTGTCTATACTATCATAGAATTGATTATACATATAATAATCTGCAAACATGTAATTTGTATTTTAACAAATTCAGCCTACACTGATAATAATGTTGAATAATATATGCATAATGTATATAATAATGTAAGGATGTCTGTGCAAGGGCTCAACCTGGCATGGCACCCCCAGATTAATAATACTGTGTATATTTTGCAGTGTGTACTTCTGGAGCTCAGTTCATGACTTGGGAACCATGCTCCTTTGTCCCACTGCTGTTGGGGTCCTCCTTAAAACTATATTTAGACCAAGGAACTTGATCTGACTGTGAAGGTCGCAAAGTGTAGTTCGGAAAATCAAAGGCGTATGTAAGTAAAATGTTAATGAGAGCAGAGGCTAATGTTGCTACTCTGCAGCTACAATGTGTCAAACCTTCTCTGCTTTAGCCAAGTAGATCCACAGCTTCCTCCAGGTTGTGAATTTCTTCCTGTCACTGAAGTTGTAGGCCATTTCCTTGCTGGCATATCTGGACACCAGCGGGGAACGGTACTTCATGAATTCGTCGGCAGCTGCCATGCTTGGAAGATGACTAACTTTCGGCTAAAAGAAGGGAGGACTAACCTGCAGACACACACACAGACACACACGGACACACTAGCCGCTATGTAGCCGCTCCGACTTCAGTTCAGCCACAGCGTCACATGGACCTGGAGTTTTACGACATCCCGGGTCGACGTACGGCGTGAGGTCTGAATATGACAGTTGTAACTTTGTACGGCAGATATTACCTAATTGCACTTCTGTTTATACCCCCTCCCCTCCCCTTCTTTTACACTTCATATGTTTTCCTTCAAATGGATTCATCAACAGGCATTACGTAACGTGTCTAAACATTCACATTTTTTCAAGTTTATCCGGAATTTGTTATTTTTAACACCATGTGCAACCTTGTGGCCATGAATGCATCTCGCCTGTGCAGCACACACCATTAACCTGTGTGAGACTGAAGATGAGCAGAGGTGTTCAGGATGATGAACGGTATTCTTCTGCCATGCATGACTCCTGCCTTCATTAAATATTCACACTAAGGTGACACTTTGATTTTTGATTACGTCTCACAGATATCTACTATTTATAGGACCTTTTATGTATTATGTAAGCTGTAGCCTTATATCAATATTTAAATTTATTCATGCAGTGAATATCCCCTCCCTGTCTCATAATATTTCTGTCTGCAGGCATCATATAAATAGTTGTGTTTGTGCAGGATGCAGCAGCTGGGGAATACATCCAGCTGTAAACAGAACAGAGAGCCCTCCTCTCCCTCTCCCTCTCCCTCTCCCTCTCTCTCTCTCTCTCTCCCTCTCTCTGTCTATCCATCTTTCTATCTGTCCTCCTGACTGCAGTCTGCATACAGTGCCACACTGCTGCTGCTGCTGCTGCTGCTGCTGCTGTGATACAAGTGAGTGGGAGGAACAGCTTCCTCTGTTTTTCTTCAGAAAAATGACGAGACATTTTTCCGGCACTGCCGCTGCAGGGCTAGATTTGGCTTCCTGTCTTCTGCATTGCACAATCTTTCCTCTCTGCACAGAGAGATAAATAAGACAACAGAGGAGTGCTGCAAGACAAGAGGAGGAGAGAGGATACAGAGCAAAGGACGGAGAGGAGCCGTGGTGGGGAGTGTGGAGGATAATAGATTAAAAAAAGAGGGGAGAGAGGTTGAATGGCAGTGGTATGAGGAGAGAAAGGGAGGCACGAGGGGGTACACACTAGAGGCAGAAGATAGAGTGGGTTACACTGCAGTAGAATGAGAGTGAAAGAGAGAGCCAAGAAGCATTTGAGCTGCCAGCCTTTGCCACTCCACTCAGGCTCCGTTGCCTCATACTCTCCTTTCTGAAGAGGCAAAAAAAGAGGAATCCACCGTGGAGCCGAGAAGGAGAAGAAGGAGGGGGGCTGAGGAGGAGGAAGCCAGAGGTTCTACACACAAGATGGCTGCTGTGTCCTCTGCCTCTGACACTGGTAAGTGGGTTTTCATCCTTTGCCGCACAGCTCACAGCCG
Source organism: Apogon talboti (assembly GCA_037367365.1). Taxonomy (NCBI): domain Eukaryota; kingdom Metazoa; phylum Chordata; class Actinopteri; order Kurtiformes; family Apogonidae; genus Apogon; species Apogon talboti. Next base: position 8,107,124 of record JAPQRQ010000027.1, on the reverse strand, counting down.
CAGGTTCTCCATCACCATCGTTCATCCTGTCACAGCATCTAGGTCAAACTCTGAGCATCATTTCATGTTTGGATCAAACATCCACAGTAAACTGTTGCTTGAGTCAACTTCCTGTGTTTAACAGCTCACATGGAAAGTGCCAGCAGCAGTGAGTGGCATGGATAAATCAATAAACTTACCCTCATACCCTCCCCCTTCGCTCATTCCTTGCAGAGCAGGCACTGATTGTCCCTGCCGTGCCATTCTCTCTAAACATTTACAACTTGTAACTTTTTCTCAAAGCAAATCCTATTCTGTCTACATACCATTCTCTCTGGAAGGAGTCCAAGGTCCCTCCTCCATGACCCAATTTTTCCAAAGGCTAAGGTCAGAGAAAAAACAAAAGGAAGGCTTTCAGGGAGTGAGAAGAGGAGAGGGACAAGGGTGAAAGCAAAGGTAATAAAGAAGATGAGGCACCAGGTAGGAAGGAGCTCAGGAAGGATACACATGGGAAAGTTAAAGACAGAGGGCAAAGATGAGGGATATACGAGTATATGGCAGTGGAAAGGATGCAGAAGCTTCTTCATCTATATTAAGCACTTTAAGGATGCATCAGGGGATAAGATAATACTTTAGAGAGGTAATAAAGGATAAGGGTTAAGACTTATTTTCTCTCGGGTCCCAGCTGTAGTCATTCATAACACCATCTTAATATGTCTCATACCATTCTTTATATTTTGCAAGACAATCTTCTAGAATAAATCAAGATGAAGCACACCTGAAGGGGCAAAAAGCAGCAACTGTTTTTTTATTTACCATATTGTGATGTCTGTTTCACAGATATTGATAAATGACAGAACAGAGTCTTAGCTTAGAGCCTAGTTACATTTGAAAAGTCTAACAGCATTTGCTTCTATTTGCTTTTTGTAACGTCATCCTTAACCAAGTACTGTATGTCTGGGAACATAATATTATTCCAACTCGCCTAGTATAGTATAGGACCCCCTTTTGCTGCAAAAAAAAAAAAACGCTCTGACCCGACGCTTGGATGACATAAGACCTCTGAAGGAGTGCTGCGGTATCTGGAACCGAGACATCAGTAGCAAATCCTTTAAATCCTGTACATTGCATTGTGGGTCCTTTATGGATTGGATCTGTTTGTCCATTGGGATGAGGTCCAGTTTTCTTTTTGGTAGGCACTAACCACTACATACTGTGAACACCAACAAGAACTGCAGTTTTGGAGACGCTCTGCCCACTCATTTTGCCATCATAATCTTGTCAAAGTCGCTCACATCCTTACCCTGGTAATTTGCTGCTTCTCACACATGACCTTCTAGGACTAAATGTTCTCTTCCTGCCTAGTGTCTCCCACCCACTGAAAGGTGCCGCTGTAATGAGATAATCACCATTATTACCACTTCACCTGTCAGTGGTTGGAGTATTATTGATCAGTGTATATTATATGATATTCCAAATGACAAGATATTACTTTAGAGGAAAAAAAGTAAGATATGGGTTACAGCTTAATGCGGAAGAGCCAAAAGAGCCTCCAATCTGATCTTCCTGTGGTTTGACAGGGGACCCCAGGGGCCGACACCCACCCGAGCGCAGACTGCTGCTTCTTGGGGGCCCACAGTCTGGGAAGACCTGCACCGCCAACTCCATCCTTGGTGATGAGGTCTTCGACGCTGGGACAGAAACCACTCACAGCAACGTGGGCCAGACGGAGATCTACGGTCGGAGGGTCACTGTGGTCGACACCCCTCCGTGGGCCATTCCTAACGACCCGGAGGAAGACACCGAAACTGACCATAATGACAATGCCGGTGCGGAGTCGGACAGCCCACGGCGCCCCCCACCCAGCCTGGACAGCGAGGGGCCGTGCATGGGAGCTATTCTGTGCCCTCCAGGACCCCACGCTATCCTGCTGGTGGTGTCAGTCACCCAGCCCTTCACTGACACCCACAGGAGGGCGGCAGAGGAGCAGCTGGGGGCCCTGGGTGGAGGGACCTGGAGGTACTCCATGGTGGTCTTTACAGGGGTGGACAAGCTGCCAAAGGGTATCTTCATTGAGGAGCACATAGCAAACACTGGAGAGGCCCTGCAGTGGTTGGTGGAGAGATGTGGAAGCAGGTATGACACTACCTGAGGTGTGATTTAAAAAAAAATAAATAAAAAATCTGAAAAAAAACCACTTGGTAGGGTCTTTGTAAATGTTTTGTTAATAGAAGAACCAAAATAGTTTTCATGACATCAGCAGTTCAGTAGACAGCTTAAAGAGGGTTAACTGTGTAATGTGTACCTCTGGTCTTTCAGAACAGTGTCAGTATTAGTTAAAAATCTGATTTTCTACCTGTAGGTATCACGCTTTTGATAACACCCGGAAAGACTCAGAGGACAACACACAGGTACCTGAGCTGATGGAGAAAGTGGAGGAAATGATCACTGACAACCAAGGTTTGCCAGCTTTATTGTAATTATTTCTTGTGACATCCATTGTTTTTCATTATTGGCAAAATGTTTGTGTTTTTTATTAACACTATACGCACGGCAGCATTTTGTGTTGTCTGCGTTATTATTATATGAGCCAATCGTCTTATAGAGCTGACTGTGAATAATTGATCGTTGCTTTTATGCAGGCTGGTACTTTGAGGTGAACGAGTTGATTTTGCTGGAGGAGGAGCAGGCCCGGAGAGCGCTGGAGGAAGAGAGGATGAGGATGGAGGAGCACGCAAGGCAACGGGATCAGATGATAGGAGGACCACCCAGAGGTAAGAGAGAGACCTCTGTGTGGAGAGGAACGGCTGTACATGCATCGCCACAGTGTTTAAAAGAAAGAAATACTGTAACTTACTTGTTACAGTAAATCAATGTATAGTACAACAACTAGGACCATTAACCACCAGTTTTCCCTCAGTGACTTCCTAATTAGTTCTTACTGATAATGAAGAAGGAAGTTGTGGTGCACAGGTTATGAGCCTAACAAGGTTCACTCCATTGGAATGGGCCTGATAAGGTAGTATTACTGCAGGAAGAATCATTTTACCTTATTAATACTAAATAAATATGCTCTATTGTTATATAAAAAAAAATACACAAATCAATAGGTGTCAGTGGTGTCCAGATAACTGTAACTTAGGTCTTTTAACTAAGTAGTAGGATTGAGTAACTCAAATGATAGATTAGATGTGACTTTATTGATCCCACAACAGGGTAATTCAATGGTCAAGGCAGCAACAAAATAAAGTGCAAGAAAAAATTTACATAAAGATAGTACAACAGACAAACAATTTAAAATAAAAAAAAATAATAATAGTATTAGGTAATAAAACTCTATAGACTATATGCATTATAAAAGAGTGGAATTGCAATATGTCAGACAGATAACAGATAACAATTATTCTTGTTTTTCCTCATTCTAAATACGCAAAAAATGTTCAGCTTTGATTACAACACATATTCACTGCTGCATTGTTTCAATAAGCATTTGCCGGGATACAACTTTTTTGATAACATGACTTTGCAGTACTGAGACCTGACCAAGTGAAACATCCAGAGATCATAACACTGCCCCCACAGGCTTGTACTGTCAACACTAGGCATGATGGGTAATCCCTCCATCCACCGCTTTTCTCACCCTGATGCACCCATCACTCTGGAACAGGGTCGATCTGAACTCATCAGACCACATGACCTTTTTCGAGTCCAATCTTTATGCTCTCTATCAAACTGATGGTTGTTTAAGAAATTAATGAATGGAAAAATATTTTTATCACTGCTGTTTTTATCACTGTTTCCAATCCAGTGGAAACAGCTTAGTTAAATATAGGCGACTTTTTTGGGCCAGGCAGTTTATAATAAATTTTCATTAAAGGTTTGATATGTACTGTATATATCTAAATGTTTATAGCAGCTGGAAGCCCAGTCTAGAACACACATGATGCAGGTGAACAGATGATAGCACTATGTTGGTGTTGTGTGTAATCTGCTTAAACCAATAAGAAGAAGCTTGTATTATTTCTTGACAGAGTTGTGGACTACTACTGTCTACTGTCTGTCCTGTTCTGATCGAAAAGAATAGTTACTACAACTAAACTACAATTAAGTATTTTGTTTCTTTGACTTTCACTTAGTAGCACTTGAAAAAATAAGGATTTAACATTCAATGTGATAATTATGATATTAACTGATAGAAGAAATTTTATTGTGGTAATGTTTTTTGCATCCGGCTGTAGTCAGAGTGTACCTGTAAATAGAACATATGTGGTCTTAAGGAAAAACAAAAACTCCTATGGTTTACCAACTGTGGACAGCTCATGCTGACAGAGTAAAGCATATTTAACCCTTAAAGACCCACAACTGTTTTGATCACAATTTCCAAATGATGGTTTTGTCTTCCCCAAGTGATTTATCACTATTTATTATAAAATTATCCTCTTATCCTATTTTGCATTTTTGTTTTGGTGAAATCAGGTATTTTCCTATACTTAATTTACTGATCATGTACATGTTCATTAAAGTTCAGAGTAAATTCAAAGGTTATTATTATTATTATATTATACGGCAAAAAAGTGGCTTCTTCAACCACTGTCATTGGTCAAACTCCATTGGTTTTATTGATGAATCAATGTTGCAGAAGATGACAGTGTTCCCACGTTCACCACGGAGCGTGTGAACGTCCAAATGGGCCATACATGACCATGAAAAGATGACAAACTGCATTTTACACCAATTATGTAACAGTGTTGATAGGATTATTGGTTCAGAAGATATTAAACATTTTAGATCAGTAGATGCTTTGGTGGATTTACAGGTTAATACCAGTACAATATAACATATGTACAATCATTTCCCTACTTAATAAACAATAGGATGTAATGTATAGGATGTAATGTAATTACATCCTAATTACATTAGGATGTAATTTTGGTAAAATTAATGACCAAGTAGTTGTAGAATTTGTTCGTGTGGATGAGTCTTCATTAAGTGGCTAATGAAGAGCCATTCTTTGCTGTTTCCTGTAAAGTTGGAATAATGTTGTTTTCAGACACTTTCCTGTTTTAATTCCTATTTATACACATCAGTAATCACCTTTGATCAACAATGATTACATACTGAGTCACAGTTACACTATCTATCAAGAATAAATCATACTGTCACAATCATTTCATTAGAAGAGGTACAATTATTGAATTCCACCTTTATGGGCAACAGTGTAATAATAACCTAATAGTATGTGCTGAATATTTCTATGTTAATACTGCTTTCTTCTCGTTGCTCTAAATTGTTTCTGCTGTTTCCATCCCTGTCTGTCTGTCTGTCTCTGTCTGGGCAGAGTTGAGGTTGCTGTTGTTGGGTTGGAAAGGCGTGGGTAAGAGCTCCGTGGGTAACTCCATCCTCGGCCGCCGGTACTTCGAGTCAGGCCAGGAGACAGAGCTGTGCCTCCGGAGGCAGGCGCTGGTGTCGGGCCGTCGGGTCACCATCGTCGACACCCCGGGGTGGGACTGGTTCTCTGTGAGGCGAACCCCGAAGCGCATCCGTCAGGAATCCCAGCGCGGCGCGGCCCTCCTGCGACCCGGACCCCACACCCTGCTGCTGGTCCTCCCCGTGGTCTCGTCCCTCACGGCCAGGAAGAGGCGAACTCTTCTGGCCCACATAGAGACTCTGTTTGGTGACAGCGCCTGCCTCCACACCATGGTACTGTTCAGCTGTGGCGACTGGCTCGGCCGCACACCCATCGAGGAGCACATTCTTCGAGGTGGGCGCGAGCTGCAGAGACTCCTTGAGTACTGTGGGAACTATTATCACGTCCTGGACAGTAAGACCCCGGGCAAGGACCGGAGCGTCTCAGTCCTGCTGGATAAGATCGAGGAGATGATCAGGGAGAACGGGGACAAGGCCTTCCTCCCCATCCAGACGGAGTGGTGTAAGTCCTGCTCTGTCATTCTTCATTCATTTTACAAGCTCATTAGGTTTTACTCTGTTCTCTCTGCGTCAAAGTTAAACCACATTTACGGACACATGACAACACACAGAATCCTGCAGATTCATTTCAGCCCGATGCTGAGTCTAACCAACGTTTCATATTACAGATCCATCAGACCAGGGGTGTAAAACTCATTTTACTTCAGGGGCCACATTCTGTAAAGCACAATTTGACCTCAAATGGACCAGACCAGTAAAATAATAACATAATAACTTATTAATAATGACAGCTCCAAACTTTTGTCTCGGTTTTTATTGCCTAAATAATAACAATGTTTATGTTTACAAACTATCTTTTCACAAAAAATGTGAATAACCTGAACAACCTGAAATTTCTTAAGAAAAATAAGTGCAATTTTAACAATATCATGCCTCATCTTCCAATTTACACATGTGCATCACAACTTTCAGATCACAGTGGATCTACAAAGGCACAACACATTTAGTAACAAGCAGAATATTGTTAAAATTTGGGAATTTGGAACTAAAACACCCTTAACTAAGACACCTTTGACTTGATATCTTCTGTGTAAAAAGTCATCCCGTGGGCTGAAGTGGAAGCTTTGGCGGGCTGGTTTTGGCCCCCGGGCCGCATGTTTGACACCCCTGCATTAGACTGAGCCTAATGTAATTGTTTTTTCTTTGACAGTGAGCGAGGAGAGCTCTTACTCCTCTGACAACACAGAACCCGAGGACGACTGTAGAGGATGCCAACTCCAGTGACTCAGCGGCAGTTAAAGGAAAGCGTTGTACCTGTTTACCCCAGCTCAGCCCGAACATCACCTCATATAACGTTAACCTCATCCAAGTATCCAACTTTACAGAGAACTCAGATAGGACTACATCTGAAGCAGGATCAGTAGCTCTTTGTTAAATAGAAAGACCAAAACTCACCGATCACTGAGCAAAGCTCTACCTGGACTGAACATGCACATTCAAAGAAACCTAAAGAGAACTGAGAACTGCATCTGCTTCAAGGGACCGGAGCTCCATCGCTGCTCATGAGCATGTTCAGAAATCCAACTGCTGCTATAGAGACCCTGTTTCATCACTGCAGAGTAAAGAATTACTCATCCTTGTAATTCATTACGTTCAGCCTGCACTGAAAAGCTTTGTATTACAAATTGGATTTTTCTGATGACGTGAGACTTAGTGCATCATGTCCGTTTGCTCTCAGCTCAAATCCAAACCAGGAAGACGATATTATTTTTGCCACGGGAAGATCTGATGGTAAAGTACGTTTGTTACACTCGGTATCTGTAAAACCTGTATGTACCGTATCATTTTTGTCAGTGGATTTTGTTGTATATTTGTCCGCCTCTACGTTAAGAACCTTTGATTCTGTTTTGCATCGGTGAAGATTCAAAGGGAAAGCGACCAGCAACAAAACGCTGACAGCCACAGAAAATACAGTACGATATCCTGGAACATATGCAATGATGTAAAATAACATGAGGAGAGCCGCCAGTCGTTGCCCTCTGGTGAAAGGACACCTTCACACATGAAACATTTGGTAACTTTATCATGGTGTACCCCAGTGATATTAAAACAAGTTTACTTTCTATTAACATTTAATTAGGCCCTGCTCAGAGAGTCAGGGTTGAATTGATTCCTCTAGGGCAAAATCTGGCACATTTACAGAAATGCTGATTAACACTGATTGCAAAACTGCAGATGTGAGCCACATATTAATTCAGTTTGGAGTTAGTAGGAGTATTTGCTTTAGTTTGCCGGAACAGAAAAGCCAAGCGATCTTTGCACCTCGGTTGTAGTTTCTTTCTTTTAGTTTTCTTGAGCAAAAATAATCACTTTACCCCATGCAATGAACTGAATCCATCCACAGCAGTAAATATGACCATGTTTAGCCCACCTCTGCTGCTTTTTAGCTCAAAAGAACATCAGTGAGAAAAGGCTGCATTCACAGTATGTGCAGTCTCAGATCCCTGAGGATCCGTTTGGGCTGGCTCTGCTTCACTGTTTGTGGTCATGCATCCAGTACATTTATCGACAAGGTAGATTCAGCAATGTGCCTCAGCATCAAAGCGTGAGAGTGGGAGTACAGCCCTGCGGCAGGGCGGTATCCTATAGGCTACATCAAGCTTTCGCATGCTACAGAAACAAGATAACCTCATGAATCATTCAACTCACGTAGGGCTTTTACTACCTGGTAACCTTTTCTACATCATGGAGACATCTGTTCCTGACATGAAAGAGGATGTTTTTTAAAAAATAAAATATAAATATTCAGTTCCCAGAGGCATGTAAAGACACCGCATGCAGTCAAAAGAGTGCCTACCGAGTCGAAGGCAACCTCATTTCTTATTGCTCTCAATTTTGCTCGAGCAAGTTGATGTACATTTCTGGTATGACATCACATCCCTGTACCTACCTTTACAACTGCAAAAAAAAAAAACAACAACAAAAGATAACACAGAGAAAAGGAGATTTACATCTTTAAAGGTACCTTAAATGTGACCAACACACTGCCATGCTGTATCATTTTGTTTTCTACCAATGATGTAGCCGTTAATAGAATCCCTGACACTGCTTCCTTTAGTCTTACTGACTCTGTGCTTCATCTAGTGACTTAGGCAACTGCAGCACTTAGTGTGTCCAGCATGACGTTACAGTTTGATATGAGGATGTTTCAGTCATTTGGAATCTTAGAGTCCCACTCCACTTATATTGTATAATGCAGTGTATATTTACAGTGTAATATATGTTACATTGTGGGCTTTTAGCAAAGCATTTTTGCACTGTGTAAGTTCTACCACTTTACTGTAGCCAAAGTGATGTAACCTCCTGTGTGGTCCTTACTAAATGGTGATTGCATCATCAGTACTTTGTTCATCCTCAGCCAACAATAAAAGATATGGATATATTGTTGTGTATATATGGCGTTTGTCTTATTATTTCCCTATATTTTACCCTTAAGGGCCGTTTTTGTGGTGACTTCGAAATGTATTTTTCTTCAGATTTAACCTTTACAAAGTAATTTATCACTATTAACTCTAATGTTAACCTCTAAATTTGCATTTTGTAGTGAAAATCTGGTATTTTCCTATGCTTAACACACTGACCATGCAGAGGTTTATAAAAGCTCAGAATAAATTCAAAGGTTATTATATCAAAACAGGGAAAACTGAAGAATAAGTGACTTTTTCTGCAAAATATATCATTAATTGAATATAAAAATGGGCATCTGCAACCACTGTCATTTGTCAAAGTGCATGGGTTTTATTGGTGAATCAATGGTGCACAAAATGACATCCACTGCGGAGCCTCTGAACGTTATATCTGACGCCGCTGAAAAGGTGAGAAACTGCATTTTACCCGAATTCTTGAAATGTATTGAAAGAATAAGTGGTTCAACAGTGATTAAACATTTTAGATCAGTAGATGGTTTTGGTCATTGGAGGCTTCGTAGGTATTTGACAGTTCATCTGTATTGTACTTTAATGTGGGACTGCAATGCCACCGACACAGAAAATGCTCTGCTGTATTGTCACTAGATGGCGCTGCGTCAAACAGATTTACCACCATACTGACAGGATGGAGTCATAAAAACAAAGGGCTTGTTGGTAAAAGTAATTAGTGTAGATAACACTTAATGACATAAGCACTTAAATATATACAGTGAGTGTTATATAAATTAGTATTGATGTTTTTTTTTTATTTGGATCTTATTGACAAATGGAGGGGTGTATTGATCAGTAGGCTTTATGTAAAAGTACACAAGTATTAAAAGTACTGGTTTGGTCCCTATAACTGATGTATTATTACATACGAGTCATTAGATCATTAACTGTGAAACATCAGTGCTATAAAAGTGTGTTACTGCTGTTTCTGCTGGAGATGGAGTGAGTTTTAACTTTATATTCACTTTTCTCATTGCATAATCTATTTTCAGCTGTTGGACTTGTTCTGTAAGGTTTGATTTTGGTTAAAATGTTAGTTGATTTACACATTCACTAAAATGAAAACATGTGAGACACTAAGAGGGAAAAAAAACATCTGTCAACAAACATCCAACTACATACGACTTTTTTAAGACGTCAGAAGTCAAAGGGTTTTGACAATTAAAATGTATTGTATTTTAATTTTGTTACAAACTACATAAAACTTTCATCTTAATAGTAACTGATGACTAAAGCATTCACATTAATGTTGTAGAAAGTACAATATTCACCTATGGGATGTTGTGGAGTAGAGGTATAAAGTACCATAAAATACTCTTAACATACTTACCGCATACTATATACCATACTGTGTGAATATACTTTAGAACAATGCCGCAGTAAATGTATTTTTTGTAGATTCCACCACTGATTTCAGAATGAAAATCAGGATACTTTATTAATCCTGTTGTGTGTTACAGTTGTTACATGCGAGTATAATAAAAAAGTAGGAAAGAAATTATCAATACTACAAAAATATATACAAAAACCTACATGTCTATCTATCTATCTATCTATCTATCTATCTATCTATCTATCTATCTATCTATAGATATATATATAGAGATAGATAGATAGATAGATAGTCTATCTATCTATCTATCTATCTATCTATCTATCTATCTCTATATAGATAGATAGATAGATAGATAGATAGATAGACCAAATATACATAAGAAAACACTCATTTTGTTAAAATTACATTTTATTAAAGCACAATTAGAACATTTAATGACTGGGTTCCATCAGTTTGTCTCCATCAGACTACAGTAGTATTAGCCAACAGCCCTTGTTAAACGTCTCATGTTTAATATACAGTCATTATTGTGAGGAGCTCTGCACCACCTTCAGTTTGACATGTTTCCAAATATTGATCGTCCCAAAGCTTTTTGGACAGAGGCCTGGACCAATTACCGCGCACACACCCGGGGCCACATATGGGCTGAATGCACAATTTCTGGTAAATATTATTCAAGATCTGCCTGAATCAGCACCAGTCAGCATTGCTTTTTCCCTCTTGTGTGCTCCTCTGTTCTCCTGCAGACTATGACAGATACACACCTTTAAGCACAATAATTCTGTGGTCAGTAGAAGGCCAGACCACACCCGGTGGAAGATATTTAGATTTTATCTCCAAACTGCAGCACTCTACCATAAAAACAAAAAACAGCATCTGTAACTGCACATGACTGTCAGTTGATGTCTTACTCATGGGTTTGCAGCACACTGGTCAGGCGGCCTCTATTATCCTCATGCAGTTTGTTTGAAGAGGCTCCAGTGATCAACATCCACAGCCTCATTGTGATGTATTTTGAGACAGGGAACAAAGGTGGTCTGTTTTGGAGGCAAATTTACAATACACACAGACTGAAAAGGGTACAAAAGGTCATGAAATGGTTGAAACATACAATTTTATTGTGTAAGCCGGGTGATACTCAGCCATTAAATGTATAGTGCAGTATAGCCTTAAATTAAGTTAAAACATTTAGGTTCATCCCCAGGACACCCATACTACAGAAACTATTTTCACTCACTATTGCCAGATGTAGGATAATCATACTTGTATATTTTTACCATCTGTACACTCATTGAGGCCAGATGTTTATTTCTTTGTGACATTTAGTATTAGTCTTTGTAATCAATCTGAGATCTCATTTTAATTCATGATGGCAGTCAGAGTCTCAAGTCTGTAAACACATCTTTCAAACCAATCATGTTTGTTGTGATGAATGTGCCACTCCAGCACAGATGTCCTCGTGTCTTTACTAGTCAGAAATCTGAAGTGTTTTACATTGAGTATATTCAGTAACATACAGGCCAGTCTCAGTTATGGCTTGAGGATGAGTCTATCTTTTGGATAAACATGGAAGACATTTGTTTTTTTGTTTTATAATGAACGTGTCAGTCTTCAGGTCCCTGAAGATCTGACCTTCCATTGTGATCTTTCAGTTACCTTTCTCCACTTTGACATTTGATCACATTTCATACCACTTGGTGATGTTCTCTTAATACTATCATGTCTTTATCTCACCCTTTAAGTTGCAAGTTCCATTCTGTTTTCCACCCATTGATCATTTATATTGTATAAATGCCTGTCCAAGAGGTTAACTGTTGGCTGTATGGGTATGTTCTAAAAAACACACCTTATACACATTAAAATTAGACCCTTGACTTTTTTTCCTCTTTGATATGGTTGTGTACAATAATTTTCCTCATATTCTTTCATTTCAAACCTGAATATTGCTTACACCTGATTATGGCGATTTCCCTGTATCTCACTTACATTGTCCTAACATCTGCATATGGCCATTACTTTGAATAGTTGGAGAGAAATAGGTTGTGCTACAGTCACAGTATAAAGATCACACCAGACACCAACAACTAGATTTATGACTCTTTATTAGAGTTTAATACAGATTCTCCAGTTGATACATAATACTAGCAAGCTATAAATAAAAGTCTTACAAGACATCCTAATACAAAGTTCATAAGGTCCAAGGGTAGATTAAATGTACTTACAACACACAAGTTATTATACTGAATGGAAAATACTTGTTTCCATAGAACTACTCTGAATATAAGAGCTTAAATATTTAATACCAGGTTAGATATCTAAAAAGTATTCTGACAGACAATATCTTGTTTGGAATATGCATTAAAGACATGCTGTGTGGATAATACATACCGATACTCATCAGCATTAAGAGAGGAAAAACATCTACAGCGCCCACCCCCTTACTTTTCCACTTCACATGTTACTCATGTCATTTCTCAGTTTAACCACTAGGGGTCAGCACTCAGCCCTTTTTTGATCCTGGCCAGGCGGACTTCCTCCATCAACTCTTTGAGGTACTCGATCTCCCTCGCCATAGACTCGGCCTTCTCCTTCAGCTCCATGTTCTTCCTCTCCAGAACAGTATGTTCTGAGAGAAGTGCTTCCTGCTCAGCTCTCTTTTTCTGCCGATAACGGGTGGCCGCAGTCTTATTCTGCTCCATCTTCTTGAGTTTCTTGTCCTTCGGTGCCTTCAAGTGCAGCCTTTCTTCTCCATTTGTACCCCGCAGGGACTTGACTTTGACGCTGTGGCTGCTGGGAGAGGATGGACCAGCTCTAAATTTGGGCTCGGGGTACGGCCTGCCTCTGGTGGACCTCGGTGAAGGGGAGACTGAAGGAGGAGGAGGGGACCCATCCACCTGTGATGTGGTGGTTACAGTGGTAGTGGTGATCCCGAGCTCATTTTTGGGAGCTAGAACGAGGACAATGCGGGTCGGTGAAAGGGAGAGTACAAGCCTCTGGACTTGAGGGATGACTGACGCTACCACTGGCTTCACCTCTGACACTTCAACTTCACTCTCTGACACATCCACCTCACTTCCCAGGTCCAGGGTGCAGGCAGGGGAGGAGGAGGCATCTACTGGTGGGGAGGAAGGGTCTGGGGAAGCTGGCTCAGATTTGATTTCAAGCTCCTCTTGGGGCTCTGGGACACATGGGGGAGGAGACGGAGCCTCCTGCCTCTCGATTATGGATTCAAGTTCAACTACAGGGACAAAAGATGTATCAGAGCAAGGTGTAGGAGAAGGAGGGGGAGGTACATCAGGGGGAGAAGCAGAGGGAAAACTGGGAAGTGCTGGGGTTGACAGAGTGGGCAGGCAGTCAAGCTCCATGGGGCAGTCGAGGGAGGCTAGGAGATCTTCTGGAGTACTGGATGCTTCCTCAGTAGGACTGCAGGAGCCAATGAGTGAGTCGAGGTCAAGCTCACTCAGGTCCACCCTCTGAGCCATCCAGTCCAGGTCACCAAACGCATCCTCTGTGGATAAAGACGAGGCTTCAAATTAAAATACTGCTACACTTTCAGTGATTTCTGAGCTATTGTGTTAATTTAGTTCATGTTATACCTTTGCAGTCAGCTGCAACCATCTGGGAGCACCTTAGCTGACCAGGGTGGTCCAACCAGGGAAGGGAGAGCAGGTCTGACTCAGGCCCAACTTTGTCCCCACGAAGGAGGACAGCAGGCGGTGAGGGAGGAGGAGTATAGAATGGAGGAGGGGAGGAAGAAGAAGACAGCGATGAGGAGGTGAGGGGCGACGTGCCGCCCTCCAGTGAGGCTCCTCCGTGTTGTTCTTCTTGGTCAGGGTGGAAAATCATGGAGCCCATGGGGTCAGCCATGGGAGAGGAAGGCCCCCAGAGAAGGGCCTCCATGTCTTCCAGGCCAAACTGTGAGTTTGTCATCATCATGGTCATAGTGGCTGTTGTTGGTCACAAATGGGGTGCGTGACAGTGCTAGGAAAGCTTCGAACTCTTTTATGCTGTCGAATGCAGCAGTGCTGAGGGTTTCCTTGAAGGACCTGAGAAAAGGCAAAATAACATTGTTAAAAATATTAATATTTTAGATAAAAGACAGAAGATTAGAATTGCTGTCTTTAATTTAGCACAATACTGCCCCCATCACTGCAATGCACCTGCTGCAAGTCACGTGTTTCAACCCAGTTACGAGTCTTATGACTCTGACGTCATTCTGTTACCAAATGGGTCACAGTCCATCACTCTCCTCCTCCCACAGACACACTTTGTTCTCAATCCGCCATTTTAAAACAAAGAGGAAACGAGCCATGCTCTGACTGCCACGTTGGCAGTTATAACATTATTAACTGTCATAATGACAACTTCGTCGTTTAAATAAAAATGTAACCGTTTTGTTTAATGTCGTCGCTAGGCGACCTATTGATACAGTTTTCCGGCTCATAGCACCTACAAAATATAGCAATGTGTATCCGATGTCATGTCATCTCATCACAATTTTTTTCCACATTTATATACAAACATGTGTATGTAAGTAACATTTTTCGGTATGTAAAATTGTTACATTAATATTTATTTATTCCTCGCGGTGACATCAGGTGACCGAGGCTCCAGACTAGACACTAGGCCTTACACTTACCACCATCAAAACGGTACAAAAATAGCCCAATACTTACGACATTTTGCTGAATTAGAAGTGACTTCAGTGCACTGGCTGGATGCACTGTTTTGTTGGCTGCTGCTGGGTCGCTGCACACGTTTACACTGCCATTTCGGCCAAAAGAGCGATGTCCCTCAATGCTGTTATTCGTTTGTGATTCCGCGGAGGAGAAAATGGCGAAAGGCAAAAAACGATGGTAATATAGGGCCACAGAATGGACACGCCATATTCCTCCGCAGCGCACTGAGGCTGACGGTTAATCCGCCAGTGTTATACATGAAATAGTACCTGACTAGTGGATATAATTTACTAACATTTTAACTAACTTTTTAGTACAAAAAACCCACTTAAAATAAGAAAGAAAACCAGGCATTGGAGTTTACAATATTATATGTTTATTAAAATATTACAGATATATAAGGCATCAAGTAATCAACAATTTATACATTATAAAAACAGCTCTCTCACTCACACATACACGTACACATACATAATACATCACAACCACACAGTTTCTTTAATTCAACAAAACAGTTCCCACATATGGTACAGGTACTCCAGTTCATCCTGCAGATTTTCAGCTAGCAGGCGCACTCGACCAGAAAACTTGCTCTTGCGTGACTTCTTAAGTTTCTCACCATCCTTTTCTGAAAAATATTGATCCATTTCTTTTGCAAAATTCTTGAGCAACCATTCCGATGACATTCCGCCTGTGTGTGCAGCAGAATTCTTCCTGAAATTGTTCATGTTAGTGGCAAACACAGAATGTGACAGATGTGCCATCTTTATTGCATCAGGCTGGGCTCCTGCCCTCTGTAACCTGGCAATGTCATACCTTCGCAGCTCATTCATCCCAGAGAGGATAAAATTCAAACAGTGTTCCATGTCCACAACGTTTTCCTTGTAATCATTTATGAGTTTCTCCACTGTGCTCCTGTTGACAGCTTTTTTTCTGGCCTTGGCACCATGGGCACCCATGCCGCCTGCTGAGGCCACCATACCAGCACCAACAGCAGTAGCAATCAGCGAGGCCCCCATGGTCACTGGAGCCAAGGCAATGCCCACCACTGCAATGCCCCCGCCGACTGCACCTGTGGTACCTCCAGCAATGTTCATGGTTTTTGACGTCTTCTGCGCTTTGTCTAGAGTGTTGGTGATGGAGGTCAGCTCTGAGATATGTTCCCGCAAACACTCACAGCGCTTCATCATGAGGAGGTTGTACAGACGCAGGGCCTTCTTCACATTCATGGCTGTCTGATTAAATGATCTGCAGTGGGAAAGAAAGAGAAAAGGCTCTTGATCTTGCAAATTTTTAAAAATATTTTAAAAGTTTAATGTGTGATAAATAGAGACAATCTTGCAGTTAAGTTGTATGTTACATTCAATTAAATACTCTGTTTTGTTTTTGGCCTCAAAAGAAAAAAAAAAACAGAAGGCCAGTGTTTATTTTGTCTGTTCTAGTCTTTTTAGTTGAGAGAATAATAACTCTGACATAGTGGGTGTCAGTAATGCACCTTAAGGCTAGATGCTGCTTCCTGTACAAGAAAAAAAGGAGCATGTCTGTTTCAAGCTACAGTATAAACAAGGTCTAATGTGAAGAAAACCTAATTCTGCAGTTAGAGCCTCCTATTCTACATGAAGAAAAGTATTAGTATACATTGAATTCAGGTGGTTCAGTTGTTAAAAGGGGCTGGACTACAAAACAGAAAGGAGAAATATCATAACATGGTTTAATATTGTGCTACATATCATTGCGATAAATGTTTTTATTAAATAATAAATATTTTTATTTATTAAATGTTCTACTTCTAGAATTCTGGAATATTTGTCACATTCTGACCACTCTTCAACACTCTCTGAGGAAGAAAAATCAGCTTTTAAAGAAATGTTGATTTGACATTTATTGCGAACTATTGACAACTGTCATTAACATATTTATCATGATAATATATCAGACCCACAGGAATGGGAAGTCCTACAAACTGTAGCTCCAATGTGTTCCAATTTCTTATTCTATATATTGTACGGTAAATCTCCCTAAATCTTACACTTGGACCTTAAATATTTTAAGCCTCACCTCCATTATCTATTCCACCACATTACTCCATTATCTATATATTAAAAGCCAAGTGGCCTCTATGTGCAAGTGTGTGTATCCACTTTCTAACTAAAAAACTGGACAGAGCTGGTCTTTGCCGTTTGGGGTATTTATGTATTTTGGGTCAAGGATCAGACTGGCAAAAATGGCAAGTTGATAGGACCAATATTATGGGAGATATTAGTAATTCTGGAATACAATGGCCTTACAATCATGTAGAATTATAGAATCATCATTGAAGTGGGTTACCTAGCAACAGAAAAACACAAGGGCCACATTGCTATGGTATTCAACTGAAATTGCCAGTGTAAATATGTGTGTGTATATTATACACAAAACAAAATGAGGGCCATCTATATATTAAAAGTGAAGTGGCCTCTGTGTGCGTACGTGCGTGTGTGCGTATGTGTGTGCGTATGTGTGTGCGTATGTGTGTGCGTGTGTATCATCTTTATAACTGAAAAACCACACAGAGCTGGCCTTTGCCATTTGGAGTACTTCTGTATTTTGGGTTAAGGATCAGACTGGTGAAAACGGAAAGTTGATAAGACCAATATTTTGGGAGATATTAGTAATTTTGGAATACAATAGCCATACAATCACGTTGAGTCATAGAATCATAATTGTAGTGGGTTACCTAGCGACAAATAAACAAAGGGGCCACATCCCATGGTGTTAAATTTTATGTGCAGAAACAGACATGCCAGCTGAGAGGTTATTCAACTGAAAATGCCAGTAAATAAAGTAAAGGAATGAACTGTATCAGAGGATCTAGACCCTGTGGTTCCCCACGGGTCAACACGTTAGTTATCTATATAAGGTTATGTTGTCATAGTGTATTTTACCAGATAGTTGTGGGTCACATATTGTTCTACTAGTGTTTCTCTGAAAATGTACATAATGAATTAGAAATATTGTCATACTGCACAAACAGCACAGAAATTCTCCCAATTTCTAGGAAGGCATTGATAGTTTTTGTGTTTTTACCTGATTTCCTCTTCTATGCTGGCGCCGTACACAGATAGAGCCATGTGATCAGATCCTGTTGAGACACATCATCAATTAGATAATGTACACCTTCAAATACTTTAGTGACTGAAGACATTGGTTTATTTCTGGTACATGTTCCATACATGGAATGATACATATAACTAAGTGCAAAATAAGATGACACACACCAAAATGTCTTTTTTATGTTTCAGGATACAATATGCAGTAGAAAATGTCATTTTGTACTTACTTGACACAATTTTCAGCCATTTTATCATCTCTGTGATTTCCTAAGGGATGAAGTCACATTTTCAAACTCACATTTTTTCCCATTGGGTTAATTAAAAGTCACTTTCTGGCTTTGTTGAAAAATGTATTTCAAATCAAAATTGTGCAATTAAAAGAGCATCTGTTTTGAAATTTACAAACAAAAATGCCCTAAAATACATAGATCAATAGATTGTTTGGAATAAACTCTGAAGTTTTGCCAATGTGTTAGACCACAGAGATATGAGCTGAATATATTCACACTGATGGGCCGGGAATTTATGTGACCACTAGAGGGAGTAGTGAGTTGTGAGCTAATATACTTTGTTCAGTGACACAGTCTGTGGGCTGTCACTCGGGTTTTACACATTTGAAAAAAAATTTGTGATGAAAGTCATATGCTGCTTTAAGCTGCAGATTGTAGAGGGTTACAAGTGAACTGAACCAGGTAAGTCATACCTCTGGGCCTCCTGTCATCTGCTTTTGTGTTGACCGACAATGAGAATGAAGCGTCGAGCTCCGTCGTGACTAGCAACGATAAAAACAAACAGATTTATGGAGTCAGTTACAACATACAAACACCTAACTACAGATGTGTCCATCCACTAGACACTATAAGGTGTGTGTAAACTGCTGTGCTGGTTGTTCTGATCTGTGTTGTATGGATTTTTCTATTCATACATTTTTGTAACACGTCTTTCAAACTACATTAACAACAGACGTGTGTTGAAAATCAATGTGGACTATCTTTCTCACCATCTTATCATCATCTTCAGGCAGAACGTGCAGGTAAGGAGGAAATTGTATCTCACTGTACAGCGGCTCAGTTCCCTCTGAAGGCGGGGGTGGAGGGCTGAATGGAGGAGGTGGAGGTCTGGCCTGAAAATGTACACACAAATGTTTCTGTTACAGCAGCAGTAACAGTCTGAGTACTGTCTATAGGAGATGTAAATACTTTTTTTTTTTAATTTTAAATGTATTCAAGTGCTTAGTATGGATACTTTAAATGTAGTTAGATACAAATCTGTAATAAAAAAGATATACTTCACAAATATAAGTATTTGTGAATAAATAAATAACTAGCATTATGTTAAATCAATGACTTTGAAGGTAATACTATAAAATAGATAAAGTAGTTGCTGCCCTCTGTTAGTTCCAAACACTAAAACAAAGGAACAGGTACATGTTTTGTTTGTGCAGTCTCTTCAGAGCCTCATTTACTGTAAAAATCTGCATTTCATGCTGACTGAACTTCAATATTTGACCTATTTCATTTTCCATGACATGAAAAACAGATATTGTCCAATATGTTGGATTTCAAAACATGTTGCTATTTTGGCACCTTTTCAAGTACGGTTCTTTCCCTGTAATT
Organism: Apogon talboti; assembly: GCA_037367365.1. Lineage (NCBI taxonomy): Eukaryota > Metazoa > Chordata > Actinopteri > Kurtiformes > Apogonidae > Apogon > Apogon talboti. The sequence goes on along the minus strand of JAPQRQ010000027.1, from coordinate 8,087,516 downwards.
GTCTGGTCTGCAATAGCTGTCATACCTGTGACGGTAAGGTTTCAGACAATGAGCCAGAGGACAGGTAGACCTGTTTGGTTTGAGGGGGCCGGGGTGGAACTGCAGGTTTGTCAGTGTCTGTGACCTGAGAGTCCAAAACATTCACATTGTTACATACACCTACATAAGAGACGCAACAAACCCATTGAAAACATTTTCATTTTCTGGTAACCAGTCACTATGCATCAGTGTACTCATTAAATGTAATAATACAACACTAAAGATTCTCCACTTAACATTATTAGTATGTAAGTGTTTTCAGCAAAATGAAGAGTCAAAAGTCTTTGCAGTAAAATGGTTCCTGTTTGGGTTTTACTATTATGAGATGTTTTTGATTTGTTTTACTGCCATGTATGTTCCATTTTTCTGTTTTTAGAGCTTTAAAGTTAAGCTCATTTGAACATAGTGTTGTGTACTTTCATCCACAGTAATGGATCTTACTGTGAAAGATTGTCATGTTTGTAGTGTCACTGTCCTGTGGGAACCATGCATCTCAGGAAAGCTCATAAAACCAGGTCTGTTTTCAGGGTCGTGATGATGTAAATCACATTGAGCACATTTAAACTCAACCCATACAGATAGATTTAATCCTTAGTTTATTAAATTGGACAAAAAGTACATTATTTTAAATGTTTTCTGAGTAAAATGGAAATACTCAAGTTAACCCTCCTGTTATGTTACGGGCCAAATTGACCCGTTTTAAAGTTTGAAGATCTAGGAAAAGTAGTTAAAAGTATTTGTTTAGTATGAAACTTCTTCTGC
>JAPQRQ010000027.1:8047539-8060999 GCA_037367365.1 Apogon talboti | reverse complement strand
ATAAATGTACCCATATTGGCTTAAAATGGAAACATTCAATAAAGAGTTAATTGGTGTAACTGGTTACACCTATTGACATTTCATTTTCAAAAAATTTTTTCAGGCATTAATATGGACACCTATCAACAACCTTGACCTTATTGTAAATATCTTAAACATACTTTTTCAAATTAATAAGTTGTTTGTTTTCTTTAGCCATTTTCATAGTTTCCTTGAGTCATACCACTTGACATGTAAACTTCAGTGCACAGCATCATGTCCTAAGACCCTTTTTTTTTTTGGCACCAAGCAATTTACAGAACAAGAATGGGAAAAGTTACAGATGACCTTGACACAGGTTGAGTAGGATCAGTAAGGGCCCTTCTTGATGTTGTAATTTCCTGTCACATGACCTTCTTTTGCAAAATTAACAAAAGGTAACTAAAGGTTGTTACGCCACTTTGACAATTCAGTAAGTTTGCTTGACTGTCAAGATTCCCTAAATAAATACTGAAATTTAAATAATTATTCAAAAAATGTCTTCAATTCCTATGACATGACTGTAATGGGAGATTATTCCAAACCATATTTTGAAGCTTTTTAAACCAAATTTTTCACTTTTTAATCAAGGTAAATTATTTGGTGCAAGGTTTTTATGGTTACACCACTTAGACATTTTCATGCAAAGCTCTTAAATACACACCCAATATACATTAAATCTTTATATTTTCCATTCAACACTACTTTTAAAAGATGTCTTTGAGTGTTCTGTAAAGTTATTTTAAACTTTTAAGTCCTTTAAATGTATTTAAATTTCTGGGCTAAAAAAATTATGGGCGTCACGTCACTGACCCATATACGTTTTTAATGTCATTATTATGGATATGATCATTTGTGTGTTGCATTTCACTGTTGTAGCTGTTTAAATGTGAGCTTATTTGATGTAATTCATGTGCCGTTGGTAGTTTAAGCTAAGTAAAGCATTTTATCATATTTTATAAGATCATCATTTGTTTATAGCATTTGTGTGCACATATTTCTAAAAAGACATCCTTCAGAATTCCTCTTCTTCAAAACTCATCAACGCATTTGGAGATGTGGCAAAATGTAATCTGAAAAGCAACTACAGCTGTAACACAAATGTGGAATAAAAAGTCAATATTTGCCTCTCAGATATAGTGGAGAAAAAGTATAAAGTAGAACTGAAAAGAAAAGAAATATGAAGAAAGTAAATGTACCTCAAATTTGTCCACTGGTACTATATTTGAGTTATACAGTATATATTTACCTTTCCACCTCAAAATATGTTACAAGTTAGAACCAAGTAAAACAAACTTCTACATTTACTGCTCTGTATTACTTCTGCATTAATGTGTGTAATGCATTTTAATTGTGGATGTCCAAGGCTAAGTTAACATGAATTATTTATATACAAGTGGCTTATTAAATCCCCAGCAATGTGTCATATTCTTTTAGGTCATTATATTTGTAGCACTGCTGTCATGTGGGAGCCATGTATCTTTAAAAAATCCAAAAGCTTGTTTTTTTTGTTTTGTTTCTACCTTAAGAAGGAGAAGCATTTCCACAGAACATGAAGGAAAACTCAATCATCACATAATCACAAACTTTTAAGTTCTACACATTTTCAGATGTGGTTTTCACTAGACAGAGAGGGGTTGAAAAATTGTGATATGAAAAATAACTAAAGCTGTCAGACAAACGCAGAGGGGTGAAAGTATAATATTTGCCTCTGAGATGTAGTGGAGAAGTATAAAGTTGTATGACAAAGAAATAATTAAGCAAGTTTCAACCAGGTTAAATTCGTACAGTACTTGAGTCAAAGTAACAACACCTGCTCCATACTGGATTATGTAAAGAAAAAATGACACATGATGCATATAGTTTTCGCAAGATTCCTTTATATACAAAGATAATGTGATACAAATAAGACAAAACATTGAGTCGCTTGTATATTTAATAATACAACATTTACCAATAATAAGGTTTAAACATCGTCATGTAATGTTTCTGTATTTTGTCCTCACAAATTATCATAATCTGAATTCTTTCTTTTTTTTACATCATAACACATCATTTTGTCGACACTCTAACCTATAATATAAATATTAGGTTCTACCTGTAATATTCATGTATCTTTTGTATTTGAATCACAATTGTTAAACATATAACCACTGAATTGCTTCATTTAACCTTATTTCAGATTTCCCTACATTTTATTATTTGTGATAACAACAAAAAAATTCGCTTTACTTTGATAGGTATAAGGGTCTGTAAAAAAGATTAGATATATAGCAGGAAGATCAGAGGTGATTGTTGATTTTTTTTTTCTATTTAGCCCCGTTATCAACACAATCATATCACATCTGTGGGCCTAAATATTCATGGAGTAATCATGATTATGGTAAGAATTTCATTCCTTTCATCCTTGGTATGATATGCATGTCCCTGATGTCATCATGCTGAAGCAGCCAGCACAAATAGCGCTCTGTTCCCATGCCCCATCCACTGGTGAGGAGTGTTTTCACCTGCCGCATGTTAATGTACCACTTGTATGACTGCTCTGGTACTGCATGGTGTCTGAGAGCCTCCTGTACCAACTCTGGTGTAGAATGACGTTCGCCAAGACCCACAGTTTCACCCAGTCCCAGTAGGAGGTCAGCTGCTTTGGCTTTGCAGCGCCCAGTGCCCTCCACATAAGCCTGGTAGAAGGGGACTCCTAGATGATCCATCTCTGTCAGCCAAACAGCACCTCCATATTTCTCTATCAACAGCCGTTCTCCCTTGCGTGTGAGCTTTCTGCCAAACTGGGGCTGGCCATCTTGAACCCACTCCAGGCAATCAGGAGAAGACATCATGGGAATTGCCTCATCTAAGGAAATTCTTGGTAGTGGGGTTTTCCCCTCTAGCTTATTAAGCATGGCTGTAGCATGGGCAAGTGTCCCAGCAGTGTTGAGGATTATATCTGAGTGTTTCTTCAACATGGACTTAGTGAGGTGTGCCAGGTATCCCTCAGCAATGGAAATGGCATTGTCCATGTCACCCAGCAGTTCACACTCCACATGGTAGAACTGGTTCAAGTGTGTGGAATCAGGATCTTCCCCTCTGAAGCTGGGAGAAATGTAGTAAGTCCCTGGGAGGTTATCCTGGAAACGAAGGAAATATTCAAGTACAAACTGCATTGAGTCAGCCAGATAAATGTCCTGGCCAAGCAGGTTGACAGAAACTGGCTCGGAGTCAGAGCCCAGGCCCATTGGTGAGGAGATGGTGTCTGTAGTGAGAGGGGTCAGAGCATATGAATACTGGCAGGTACTGTGGAAATATTCCACGGTGCTGTGGAAAAGGGTGTTTTGAACCTGGAACAAGTTGCGATACCATTTGCTCTTCATGGCAGTCGTGGAGTGTGACTGAGGGTCTTCCCATGAATGTGGTGGCCTACACTGGGTGATTTTTGTGTGGATCTCTTTCAGGACTTCAGGGTCAGCAGGTGGGCCATCCACTGATGACACAAATCCAGGGTAGCTTTGGAAGTATTCAGGTTGCATTTTGGTAGGCTTAGTGCCATGTGGTGGAGGTGACAGAGGGATCAGCTTAGCGTGAGCATAGTCAATCTCAAACCCCTCAAAGATCAAAGCAACTCCACTAGCTCGCATGCCTTTTTTCAGAAGTCCTGCAACTTTATATGCGGCTAAGATCAGTGCTTTGTAGTCAGGTTTGTCCAGTCTGAAGACGTTACTGGACAGTGGTTTGCGTGGCACCACAACAGTGAGTCCTGGAGTGTTTGGAAATGGTGTTAAGAAGGCAACATGCTCACTGTCTTCCCACACCCTCCACTGCTGCTGCACTCCACTGACAATGCGACTAAATAGGTTATCGTCTGAAAGGTCCCCAAAGAAGTCGAAGCAAGAGGGTGCATTTGGTGTGGGCAATCCATTTCTAATCTTGCCTTGAACTTGGGTCAGTGCTTCATCATCCCAGCGTGGGCCGCTTTTTGAGGTGCAGAAGCCAGGGTCATAAGGATGGAATTCTTCTTTCCCAGACAGATGGGGCTTCCACTTTGGCTCAAGACCATGAAGTGGGAGCAGTCTGATCTGAGCTGCCTGATCAGGGGTTGGATTAAAAACCAACGCACAGCGCTGCACTGCTAATCGCTCACACAACACCCTTGACACATCTCTTGCTGCTTCCATCATAGCTACAAAATCAGGTATTGCCAGCTGGAAGATGCTGCTTGCCCCACTTAGACTTTTTCTGGTCAGAATGGTTGAGCCTGGTGTCCAGGGGTTGGGATGCAGGTAGGCTACAAGATCATCAGTTTCCCAGATCATGTTTGGGACACTCTTCAAAGGTCTCAGGACCTCTACTCGTGAAATACCATTTATCATTGAGGCCACAAACATCACACCAGCATTTGTTTCAATGATGGCATCACCTTTATTATCCACAGCGATGACTCCTGCACAGATCCCTTTCAGGTTTTCAGTCATCACTTCTTTACATGCCTGCCTGAGGCTATATCCTTTGTGATGGTAGAGGCTGGCTATTTTCTGTGCCACTGTGTGTCTCAGAAATGCATCCCCGTCTCCAGAACAGGTGATAGCTACCCTGTCGTCAGCATATATCCCAGCTCCTACCACTGCTGTGTCACCGACTCGCCCTTTCAACTTTCCCACCAACCCACCTGTAGAGGATGCAGCAGCCAGCCCTTGCCAATGATCCAAGGCCACAGCTCCTACAGTCTGAGGGTGATTGTTTTTTTGAGTATTTCCACTACTGAGCTTGGCAGTTAACTCTCTATGACGAATTTCAGTGTAGAAATATTCAGGACCAACAGGCTTCTCATTTTCCCCCAACGTCTCCAAAAATTCCTCAGCCCCTGTACCCACAATAAGTGGATGAGAACTTTTCTCCATGACATTTCTGGCTGCTTTTATGGGGTTCTTTACATGCTGCACACAGGCAACAGACCCTGACTTCATTGTTTTACCATCTACAATGGTTGCCTCCAGTTCATTTTTGCCATCTTTGTTGAATACTGAGCCTTTTCCTGCATTGAACAGAAAGCAGTCCTCCAGGGCTTCTACTGACCTTTGAACTGCATCCAGACTACAGCCACCATGTTGTAGCACTTTAGATCCAAGGGATAAAGCTGTCTGCAGAGCAAACTCAATTACCCCAACCACTAAGGGGTTCAGCATCATCACCTCTCCAGCCCCACCGTGGATCAACAAAGTACAGTCTGGGCTTGTACGAGAGTCATCATTGGTTTTGCTATTGTCTGGACCCTCTGTAGAATGATGTAGTTCTCCATTCATTTTCTCTGCTTGACCTTGTTGCAGGAGACACTCTAGGGCTCCCATCTGGGATGCAATGGCATATCTAACAGCTAGAAGCATCACTAACTTCAGATTCACATTTAGGTTTTCTTTGAGTTTCTCCAGTGTCAGAGTGAAGGTCCCTTTGCCATTAAGCAAAATGCGAACCTTGTCTCTCTTCCCGAGGTAGGTTACAGCCAGCTGATCTTGGGCATAAACATTCCCAACTCCACACTCAATACCCTCCATCATATCTGTACCAGTGAGGTACACAGATGGACATCCAAAAGGGTCCAAAAACCTCCTCAGAGGGTTATCAGAAGGCAAAGCTCTACGTAGAGCAGCTAGGTGGGGACCAATACCATGACCATTTTTGGTGTTTTTGATTAAGCTCTTATGCTCCAAAAATGCAATGTGGAACAGACGTAAAAGATCATTACTGTACTGAAATGTTTTGTCTGGGCCAATGCTAGATGCAACAGCACTAACTAGCTTGCGAGAATGCATGGTGAGTGAGTATGTTGGATCACATCGGCCATGTTTGTAGTGACGCATATGAGTAGGTGTAACTAGTATGTGTTGGGCAGCTGAATCTCCAAGAGTCTGCCTCAGGGAAAGCTGCAAAGAGAAGTTGATCCAAGCATCATACAGGCCTCTATGCCCTCGGAGAGTAGAAAACACATCAGGGTAGGAAGGGAGGTCAAAGGTGAGTACTGGATGTGTTGCTTTTAAGTCAGGGGTCGGTTTAGGAGTATGCACTCCTTGCAAAGGAAATGACAAGGAGGCTGGGAAAACAGAATCAACATTGTTTGAAGTGACAGACCCATTCATATTTTGTGTGTTAGTATGGACTAAGTTTAAGTCAACAGTCTCAGACAAATGATAAACACGCTCAGTCACAAGCCCAGCTACCATCCCATCCACTGCGCTGTGCTCAAACAACATTCCAGCTGTGCTGTCCTTGAACACCACCAGATTCACCACCTGTCAAATAATAGAAAAAAGATTAGCTTCCAGTCCAGTGAGTTTGTTATATGTTACATCTTACCTTTTTATAATTAAAATTCTCATTTACATATACAGACCTTGTAACTTAGTATAAACCTAATGACCTAATGATTTCTAGTATTCAACAAAACTACATCAGCTACATCAATGAGATTAAGAGAATTAGGATTCATATATGATTTCTTAAAACTTTGTGTTTTAAATATGACATTGTCTTTCTAGTACCTTGTCATAGTATCTCAGGCATGGGCTGCCTCCTCCGAGCCTCACTGCATTGAGAATGTCGGCCAGCTCAGATGGCGCATTACAATCTTCCAGACAGAGGGTAAGCACAGCGCTCTCCATCAGCCCCAGTGATGCTGCTGCAGCCCCTCCTTGCCCAAGGATCTCTTCCCTGGTAGAGGCCCAGGTTTTCCGTCCTAGAGCTGAAAGGTTGCAAATGGTTGAAGCGTCATTCTGTTTTCCTGCCCTGGGTTGTTCCATCACCTGAGCCAGTTGATTGTAGATGTCAATGAACGACCGAGCAGAAACTGGGCCACCAGTGCTGGGGCGCCACAAAATGTCAACAGGAAACACTCCTCCAACACAAGTGATGATGGCATGGAGGCTATCTGGATAAACCTGTGAATGATAGAGCAGACATTTTAGATTTTAATTGAAAAACCTCTGCTTATGAAAAATGCTATTAGATAAAGGCAAATACACTGTTGCCCGTAAAGTTGAAATAAAATATTTTTACCTCTTCTCATGAAATGATTGAAACAATGAGATTTACTTTTGATCGATAAAGTGTAACTAGGACTATGTGATCATTGCACCTGATCAAAGGTGATTACTGATGTGTATAAATAGGAATAAAAAGAGGGATGTGACTGAAAACAAAATTATTCCAACTTTATGAACAACAGTGTATATAGCTGACTGAATAACAATTAAAATGTCCAACATTTCTGTCCAGTTGTGTAATCTCACCTTAATCTCATCTTGACTCTTGCCAGGAACCCTGCTGGCTGCAAATACTTCAGATTGCTGTGTGCGCTCCATTGGCACATTGCCCTCCAGCAACAAGGGCTCACTGTACAGCTTTGCTGCTGCCCAGAGCAGAGCGGCGGCCCTCCCCACCTGGGTACATCCTTTTGCTTGGGATGGGAGAAGAATAACAGGCAGAGCTGTGGAAGTTGGCAGGGGGTCGGTACAAGACAGCAGGCCTCTCTTGAACTGCTCTGTTACCCAGTTCTCTTGGCCTGTGGCTCTAGCTGCTAATTTCTGCTGGGCATCTTGAAGAAGCTCCCTCTGCTGTTCCAGTGTATGTTTGTACTCAGGGTAAAGGTCAGGACTTAAAGTGAGCTGCAGGACACGGCCCACTTCTCTCAGGGTAACATCTAACTCAGGTATAGGGTAGTTGTGAAGATTCATCCTGGTGAAACAGAACAATCCTGAGAGAGAAGAAAGAAAGAATGAATGACTGAATGAACAGTACTAATAACAAGTAAACCTAGAGGAATTTACAGGTGCATATCATCTGTAATCAAAGTAGTACTGCATTCATTAATACTTAAACATACTTATTTTAAGAAAGTGTGATTTAATTCAGTCATTTGAAGAAGGTCATGGTCAAGTGTATTTATATAGCACTTATATACTGTATGTGTTGTACATATATAGGTAAAAATACAAGATATGATAAAACTAGTAAAAAATATAGAGGTATATAAGATAAGATATACTAAAACTGATAAAAGCAGATACACAATAATAGGATAAATAGCATCTAAAGACACAACCAGAAGATAACACAGATAAAAACCACGCTCTGGTATTAAAAGCCAGTGCAAATAGATGTGTCTTTAAAAGAGGTTTAAAGTGCTCAGTGGACTGTGCACATATGATTTGTTGGAGCAGAGCATTCCAGAGCCTTGGAACTGCAATAGAAAAGGCGGGTTTTTGGCACATCTAAAATCAGGCGAGTTGAGGCTCGTGTTTCTCTAGCCAGACCATGCACAGTTAAAAGCTCTGAAAGGTATGGGAGTGCCAAACCATTCAGGCACTTAAAAACAGACAAGAAAATCATAAACTGGATCCTGTAAGTGACAGGAAGCCAGTGAAGGGAAGATGTGGTCCCATCTGGTTCCATCTGGACCATCCGCAACCAGTGGATGGAGGACTGGTCCAACCCATAATACAATGAATTACAGTAAGCCAATTGAGAAGAGATAAACATATGAACAACATGCTCGAACTGGCTTACAGGGAGGTATGGCTTCACCTTAGCTAAAAGACACCGCTGAAAGAAGCGGGTCTTAACAACAGAAGAAGTCTGTTTATCCAATTTAAAAGCACTGTCAAAAAAGACACTAAGGTTTTCAACACAAGTGCGAGTCAAAGAATCAAGGGAGCCCACAACGCTGTCAGCAGCTAAAGTAAAGGGATGACCAAATAAAAATGTGTCATCATTTAAACTTTAATCAATTCAAACTTTCAATAGCATGCAGACGATTGATTAAATTCTATATGCAACCTGAATTAGACTTTAGAGGAACATAGATTTGCAGATCATTAAAACAGTGGAAAAAGATGTTATGACTCCTGAAGATCGACCCTAGTGGCAACACGTATAAGATAAAAAGAAGAAGAAGAGGGGGTGTGTTTTGGAATATAAATGACTAAAGCCCCACATTAATTAAATTCATGAGGGGAAAAACTGTTATCATTCGTAGAGTTTATAATGTGCTCTCATGGAACAAATCCACAGTATATCTGTGTTTTAGGACAGTAGTACTAGTTTAGTGGATCTAATGTTTACTGTAAATCTTGCCCTGGAGCTTCCCTTTACAGCAGGGGTTCAGACATACAAAGTTTGGAGTTGTCCACATTTATAGGTCATTATGCCATTTTTTACTGATTTGGCCCCTTTGAGATCATATTAGAATAGAATAGAATAGAATAGAATAGAATAGAATAGAATAGAATAGAATAGAATAGAATAGAATAGAATTAGGAGTTGAACTCCAGTCAGTACAACAATATTTACAAACACCAGTGCAACAAAAATAAGAATAGAGTGAATAAAAAATTACAAAAAATAAAAAAATAAGATAAGAAAATATAATAAGAAGAAAAATTTGCAATTTACCAAAGTAACATAAGCATAGAGTTTAGTAGAATTTAAAAAAAGACTGGATAAAATATGAATAGGCATAATTAACAGTATTGACAGTATTAACAGTATGTATTTCCTATAAAACAGTATGTATATCTATGTAAAACAGTATATATGCCTATGAACCAGGTCTATATAAAAACAGTGCATTTATTTTTAATAAATATTGAATAGATATTGCATTGTTACTGCAGGACAGAAGAGTTTTTCACGGTTATACTTATTACACATAGGCCACATTTGAGGGATACTGGGCTGAATGTGGCCCCTGCACTTAAAGGAGTTTGACATGTTACTGTACCATGTTGGATATGATTAAACTCTTCTTCATGAGCATGACATACTGTAACAGTGCAAACATCTCATCGCATAATATGTTTTCCTCACATGATGTCCAACCTTTCTCACATTAGTTGGACCAGTAAGTTAATTATGTGATTTAACAATCTGATGAGTTCAACACAGGTCTCTTTGTATACTCATGAAGGTAACATGAATGGAATGCGTCCATTTTTTTCTCTCCTGTGTGAGACAATACCCCCTGGATCCAGTCACGATATGCATCATAGTAATGACTGATAACTAAGCCCATCTGCTCACACGTGAAAGCACTTACTGGTTTATCACCAAATTTTCAGGCTTGACATTTTTCTGTCACTGGTTGTCAAGGAAATGCTTCCCTTGCCGTATGGCCATTGGAAAATTAGATTCTCCTGATTTGCCCCGCCAGTTCAAGTCACAATGTTATGTGTCTGTGGATGGATTCAGGTTCGGTGAGGATACGGGTCTTGTGATTCCAATAGCTCAATTGAGTTGCATGAATACTAGTGCGACTCCTAATCTATTTTATCATCCAGTCTACATTCATTATTCTGACCCTCTGCTTTTGTCTCTCATGCACTGCCTGTGTATGTCAGGTCCTCTTCACTGACAGTAACTACAAACTAACTATCATTTCTTGGATTATATTCTGCATAGTTTTGGATGGAAATAACATATGAGCACATTTCTGTACTTAAGACACCTGTCGTTAGTCTGTCCATCCCTAAAGAGGCATCTGTCTTCTGTTATTCTTCCTGCTGTTTCTTGCATTTTCATCCATTTAAGAGCATTTTTGGGTGAGGTTTCATGACTCAAACTGAAGATATTAAGAAAACTGTACAGACTGTAAAATTAAGGCAAATTTGTGATTTTTGACTATGTAAATAATATTTACTTGACTTCGTTCACAAGACTTTGGCTTATATCTTCTTATATACAATGTTCTATAGTTTATCAAGTATTCCTGCCAACTTCCCTTCAGAGTAATAGATTAAAAATAAGAAAAAATGTGAAAACTAACATGGTTGATAGATTTACTCAGCAAAACAGGAAATTGTGAAGATAATTTACTGCTCACATTGTTTAAGATATTAGTAGACCTCAGGTTTTGTTTGTGTAAAAAAGATCAATTTCGGCTGCAATTACCTATGTCGATGGATTGATTATGATTATTGATTATTTAGAGTTTGTGACTTTCTCTATTTTTGGATTTCAACTAGTCTTGAACATTTTTTCTCAGTACAGGATGATAATTTTTTTTTTGGTCTAATTTTAGTCTGATTCTGTTTTATGTCTAAGTCTCCAAAAACAACTCCTTAAATGAATTCTTAGTTTCTTTTCTGAAACCACATTACATTCAAAACCTTTCAAGATGAACATTTATCATCAAGATTTCCTTATATATGACACACAGATGGGACATAGACTTTATATTCTGAAATTCTCGCAGTTTTAATTCACTTTTTAACATCTTTTCTTTACTTCATTGAGCTGAAGAACAAACAAATTTACTCCAGGAATCAATAAAATTAAATTAAATCTGAAATAAAGCTCATTTGGCCACATAATGATTGATGTAAACCAGTTATTTCTTTTCTACATTATTCATGCAAATATTTTATTGAGGAAAAAAGTCACCTTACCTCAGAGTAACAATTTCTCTGCGATCTGGCCCGTTGGTAGGATGGAAGAACAGTCAGTGGGAGGAAAAGTTGGTTGGACTACAAAAACAAGGGTTTGACATAATGTAGAAACGGTGACTTCAATTAAGTAACTCAGTTGCTTGCCTCTCCTCTCTCTCTCTCTCTCTCTCTCTCTCTCACACACACACACACATAAACACACACACATAAACACACACACCGTCTCAGTCTGTCGGCGTCTTCCTCTCTGTCTATCTGTCTGTCTGTCCTACGTTTTCTTTTCCACTATTAATGTGTTACATTTATTGCTGTACTTTTGTTATACCATCCAAAACATAAACATAAACCAAGTGTGTGTGATGTGATGTTCTCCCTGCTTTCAGAAATAAATAGAGTTTTAAATAAAAGCTTTTCTGTGCTCAGTGACCAAAAATCCCTTATCCTTATAACTGCCACACATGTGACACTGCTATAGATGTGAAATCTGATCAAATTTGGTCAAATGGAGACTACCCAGAGAAATGTAAAGTGTGTGTATATTGAAGTGTCATTACTGAAGTAACCAAATGACCATTAAATCAAATTAATTAATTATTGTCATAAAGAAAATGGTTTGACGCTACAAGATAGTATTTTGATAGATCCTAATTCACACTGGCTGCATGTTTGCATACAAGTGGTGCTGCACCCGCACTGAAAAAAGCCAAAGTGTTTCATCCATGTTAGAGAGAGTGAAATGTAGAGAGCTGGCAGTGAACTACAGCAAAATGGGCAAAAGTAGACATCTGAGCAACTTTAACAATGGAGAAACTGATGGTCAAATCACTGGGTCAGAGCATCTGCAGGTCTTGTTGTTTATTCCCAGTGTATAGTGGTTTGTACCGACCAAAAGTATCTATAAAACAACAACCAATCAAGCATCTCTGGAAGCATTACATTATTATATAACATTATTCTCACCTGTCTAATATTGTGTAGGTTCCCCTTTTTTCCACAAAACCAGCTCTAACCCGAGGCCTAGACTCCACCAGACCTCTGAAGGTGTGTGTGGTATCTGGACCAAGACGTTAACAGTAGAGTAAGTCAGTCCTGTAAGTAGAGAGGTGAACCTCCATGGATCAGATTTATTTATCCACTACCTCCTACAGATGATCAATGGTCCTGAGTTTGGGATGTCCTTCCTTAGTCCATTTGTGGTCAGTACAAACCACTGCAGACCAGGAACACCAACAAGACCTGCAGTTGTGGAGATGCTCTGACCCAGTCACCACTGTTATAATATGGACCTGGTCAAAGCCATTCAGTTTCTGACAATCATTTTTCTGCTTCCCACACATCAGCTTCAAGGAGTAAACGTTCACTTGCTGCCTAATATATCCAACCCAGTGAAAGGTACCACTGTAATGAAATATTCAATATTATTATCACTTCTCCTGTCAGTGGTCAGAATGCTGTGTGTATGTATTAATTGTTTTATCCACTCATTTAATTTTCAGTTCTCACTCCAAACCAATGGGTGGTGATAAAGAGCTAATTGGCTGTAACTGTTAAAACCCATGAAGTGAAATAGTCTTCAGTGCGTCTCTGGTGTAGTAGATGGTGGGCCGGTGTTCTGTCAAATAATGCTGCTATGTCTTCTATCAAATAATGCTCCCACTGTAGAATCACCATTATTCACTCATTACAAGACTGTGTACAGGTAGGACACTTCCACAGGCCATAATTGAACAGATGCGTTGAGCCACTTCAGAGGCAGTTCTGGTCCTTAAAGGCAATGCTCAACCCATTTTGAAGTGGCATACCTAATCTGGGGAGGTGGCTCCCACCCTGACATGACCAACACCCCTGGGGTTAAGGAGAACAATTGTAAGAATGATACATTTACATGAGCCCAAATGTCATTAAACATTATACAGTATGTGCATGGAGTTAGATGAAGATAGGCAAGGCAAGGCAAATTTATTTGTATAGCACAATTCATACACAGGGCAATTCATAGTGCTTTACAAGAATGGA
>JAPQRQ010000027.1:8029589-8047439 GCA_037367365.1 Apogon talboti | reverse complement strand
ACTGAAAGGCAGCTTCACCCTGTTTAGTCCTGACTCTGGGCACCAGCAGAAGACCTGTACCTGAGGTTCTCAGGGTCCGAGATGGTTCATAAGGGATCAACATGTCACAGATGTACTTTGGTGTTAGACCATGGATATATAAGATACTTACTTTTATTCACAGTGCGAAGACTGATTAATGAATGAAATAAACACCAGAATTATCTTTAGTTGTTTATTTGCTTACACTACAATAGCACTGTATAAATATACCTTTATGCAAAGACCTGCCAGTCCTCTGGCATCAGTCACATTCCGAGACCTTTAAGAAAACAGCTGTTAATTGTCATGATAAACAAGTCAAATTAATAAGGTCCTAACCTAATTGGCTGAACAAAATAAGTTCATAACAAGATACAGAAAAAAAAAAACACATACCCATCTGTCAATATCAACCGACATGCCAAACCAGTAAAATCTGAAGCACATCGCTGCTCTTGTTTTAATGATCCCTGTATGTACATCTGCACCATAAGAATGTAAATCTTTTTTGTGTAATTAAACATTATGGAATTAATCTGCATCTCAACAAAAACACAGTGTTTGAGCTTCCTCACAGTTATGAAGACATTCCACCGCTGTGCCTCATATCTGTATTACTATTACATTCTGTTGGGGACTACCAACTGAGGCCCATCCACCCTCCGTCACTGATTATAGTGTTCCAAAGGTTAGGATTCTGCGCTCAGCCTTGGAAGGTTCCCGTCCACCGAGGAGAGCATCACATCTACTCTCAGTTGGTTGCTTAATATGTGAGAAGAATCAATATGTTACTGATATTAGCAGAAAAAGGAGAAGAGAAAAGCTTTCAAAATGTGAAACACTAACTGACAACTATGACAATGGTAACGAATGATATAAAACCGTTTTAAGGTGATGCCTTTGACTCTTCCATTCCATTTCTTTCTCTAGTCTTCATTTTAGCTATCTGTTAGCTTGCTGTAGAGTAGCACATTTCACGGCTATTGTTGTCACCAACGTAAGGCATTCAAGGGAAAGCATGGCAAGCATGGCTTACAGTCTTTGTAGCCTATAAAATAACTACAACAATATGCACATATTCAAGGTATATGAAGTAATTACAAAGCAAACCATTCCTGAACGTTATGTCAGGAGGATGAGTGCTCCTGCTGACTGTTTATGTTCCGGGTCTGGGATGACGCTCTTTCAACGAGCGACGCGATTGGCCAAAACAATTAAAGGAGGTAACAACAACATGACTCTGATTGGATCTTGTAATCTGATCGTAAATAATCATATTATTATTTTGTACAGAGCAAGCGTTCAGCTGGGAAACAACCAGTAAAGTTATTCAGTTTATTTTAGCAATTTGTTTTAAGAAACTCAGCTTCACAGCGAAGAGGTATTGATCAACTCGTGAACGGAACGGGACAGACAGACGGCCCACCGCCCATAGTGCTTTAATAGTCTCCTCTGGTGCAGACATGGGAATGCAAACCCAGGCTCTTGTTTCTGCAAAATGGCTTGCAAACATGGTCCAACGCAACCTTGTGGGACCGGGTCTGCGGATCCTGGACACGTCCTGGTACCTGCCCATGATGAACCGGGACGGCAAGAAAGAGTTTGCACAAACCCACATCCCGGGGGCGTCGTTCTTTGACATAGACGAGTGTACAGACAGGACCTCAAAGTTCGACCACACGCTGCCCACAGAGGAGTTTTTCGCGGACTACGTGGGAAATCTGGGTATCGGGAATAACAGTCACGTGGTTGTGTACGACGCCAGTGACTATGGAGCCTTTTCGTGCACCAGAGTTTGGTGGATGTTCCGTTTGTTTGGACACCCACAAGTGTCGGTGCTGAACGGGGGGTTCAGGAACTGGGTCAAGGAGGGACGTCCGGTCTCAGGAACGTACACCAGACCAGAACCGGCCCAGTTCACGGCTACTATGAACCGCTCCTGGGTGAAGTCATTTGAGGACATGACGGAAAACATTACAACACAGAGGTTCCAAGTGGTGGACGTGAGACCATACAACAGGTTCCGTGGATTAGAGCCAGAACCAAGAGAGGGTAAAAATACCAGACACTATTTCAAGCTCCATATCAGCACTTACTGACAGATAAAAGCAAAAAAAAAAAAAAAGAAACTCAGTCACCTTTGTTATAGGTTATAGAGCCTGCATATAAAACACTGGCACCAGACAATACGGGTATAAACAAACCCAAACTAATGCAGGAACAGCACGCAATGTCGTTTCAGTAAGAAAACATCATGAAACTTAGTGTTTTTTGTTTGTTGTCTCATGTTTATCATTATTTATGAAAAATAATTGTGCAGTTACTGCAACTAACTCATCATTTTAAGGATATTTTGAGAACTTATGGTATTTTTCCACTACATGCATGACATGCACTAATATAATTAAGATTTATTATGTAACATGTTCAGATTCTATTATTTTGTGCATGGATTGATCAGTTTAATTTAATAGTGATCAAAAGGACATCTGCATAAATAAGCATTTTGAACGTTAGTTTGCAGTGTTGATCAGGTGACACAGATTACAGCAGTATGTTTGCTTGGATTTATTACAGTCAAATTAGGGCTGGAAGTGATGATTATTTTCATTGTTGCTTTTTTTTCACCATTTATAATCAAGTAATTGATTATAAATGGTGAAAATGCGCAAAAGCCCAAGATATTGCACTCAGATTGTGTTGATCCCAGTTTAAGGTTATAAAAGGGTAAAGGAAACAGAAAATCTTAACTTCTAACAAGACAAAATAAGAGAACTTTTTTTCTTTAAACATCACTTATACTTATTTTTATTTATCACAATTGTTGCTGAATAATTTAATAGACAACAAGTAATTAATAAATCGTTGCAGCTCTAATGCAAATAGTGTTGGGTCATATGGTCACAAATGTTATGGTGATAAAAATGTATGGATGATTATCATAGTAAATATCAAATCATTACCAAAAATATTCATTTTTATTTTTGGTAAAAAATGAAAAGGAAGGTTTTATGGTCAGAACAGGACAAACAGTTGCCAAACAGAAGAATATTTGGGAAATCCAGAAGTATAATGTTAAAAAAAAAAGTCATAAATGTAATAAATATCAGTGTGATAAATTACAGTCATGAAATGTTTGTTCAGTGTTAAAATATATATGTAAAATTCAGTAAAAACAAAAATAACAAGTTTAATATGTTTGTGAGCATTTAATCTGATAAAATACAAACAATAAAAAAGACAAGAAAAATGTATATAATGATAATAATTACTATTTATGTAGAAGGTTTTGCCATGATTCCACCAACTTCTGCAGTGCATATACAGCAGGAGAAAAACTTGCTGGTCAAAGACTCCAGCAGCAACATCTTGTATAGAACAACTTTATTTAACTCTTCACCAACACATTTTGGCTCATGGCCTTCATCAGGATCATTAGCTGCTTTTAAATAAATACTTAAACAAAATGCATTGTTCTAACTTAAGAGTTAAATAAAGGTGACTTTGGTTGATGCTGGAGTGCTTGACCTGCATACAGAAATATATGGCCATAATAATAAATAGTACATCATACTCTTATACTATACTAGCCATCATTCAAATCAGGATATCAATACAACAGTGTGTACTGCTGACTGACTTGTGTCTGTCCTATAGGTGTCGATCCAGGCCACATCCCGGGCTCCAAATGCATGCCTTTCTTCAGTTTCCTCGACGATGACGGCATGATGCTTTCCCCCGAAGCGCTGAAGAAGTTCTTTGAGAAGAGAAAGGTGGACCTGAGCAAACCCATCTGTGGGACCTGTGGTTCTGGTGTGACTGCTTGCCACATGGTGTTGGGTGCCCACCTGTGTGGGGCCCCCGGGGCTTCTGTGTACGACGGGTCCTGGTATGAGTGGTTCACCAAGGCCCCACCAGAGCACATCGCCTCTGAGGCTAAAAGTAAGCTCTGAGGATGAAATGACAAAGCTTTATTTGTAAATCCACATTTAAATAAAAAATCACTGGGACTGACGTGATTATCAGACACTTTAACTACAATCACAGACATTTTAACTGAAAAAGAATTGAAATATTTCTTATTGTCGTTTAAGAAATCGTTGTGGCCAACTAGACCGATTACTGGTTATTCACAGGGAATACTATGCACAAGTCCATGAATCCAGTAGACCTTAAAATGCAAATACCAGAGCAGAAGAACTTGCAATTTACATAGCGGGTTTATTTTCTGTGCTGGTGCATTTGCATTCTGTACATTTTGCATGAATTTACATATTGAATCCAGCCTATAGTGATGCTTATGAATATTCTTTGCACAAAGGTGCCTTGGAAAATTGACACTATTTGCTTTATAGTGACAAAATTAGACTATGCACAGGTAGGCACAATATGTATTAACTTTTTCATTGTGATTTAAGATCATATAGCCTGTTTTTATTAAAATATGTTGTCATCAACAACTCAGTGTCTCCCCTCTGTGGTTATTTCTTTGGTTGGGTCACTGCTTTTATTTGTTGTCTCTATACTCTGGCGTCCAAAGTCCACGGCCTGACCCCAGTTGTCCATTAAAGGACGCCTGCAGGGAGCGCTGCCCTCTAGTGGCCGGAAACTGAACTTCACCTAAGCTCATCATGGCGGCTCAGACCCGTGCGCTGGTCTCAGCTCAGTGGCTGGCAGATGCTTTAAGAAGTCATCTCGTGGGTCCCAAACTTCGCATTCTTGACACGTCGTGGTACCTGCCGAAAACCAAGCGGGACACTAAAGCCGAGTTTGCGCAGGCGCACATTCCCGGGTCCTCGTTTTTTGACATAGATGAATGCAGTGACCACAGCTCCGTGTATCCACACATGCTGCCAACTTCCAAACACTTCGAGGAGTACGTGGGAGAACTCGGCATCGGCAATGACACGCATGTAGTTGTGTACGACACCAGCGGTTTCGGGTCTTACAGCGCTCCCCGGGTCTGGTGGATGTTCCGGGTGTTTGGACACAGTCTGGTGTCGGTTCTGGACGGTGGCTTGAAGAACTGGCAGAATGAGGGTCAACCCCTGACCTCTGAGTACTCCAAACCGGAATGGAAAGAGTTTAAGGCGACTTTTAATCAGTCGTGGGTGAAGAGCTATGAGGATATCCTGGACAACATCCGAACCAAGCAGGTCCAGATTGTGGATGCCAGGTCTGCAGGCAGGTTCAGGGGGACAGAACCAGAGCCCAGAGACGGTGAGTAGGGTTCATCTGTTATATCCTCCATGAGATGACCAAAAGATCAACCAAACATCCTGAAGGTCTACTGACTTTATGACTTCTTCCAGAAAAAGATGAAATTAGTTTCCTCAGTTGTCATACTGATTTTTGAGTTGTATCTTCATTATATCGTCACAACAGTTTTTGCAAACTATCTACTGATGTCCAACTAAATCATGCTTCTCATTGTTACATCTCACTCCTTTGTTTTCCTCTCTCACAGACACGCTCCCTGGTCATTTCCCCAATGCAATCAACATGCCCTTCACTTCTTTCATGGATGAGTCCGGAAAGAGTGTTGGAACTGAAGACCTGTCCAGACTGTTTAAAGAGGCTGGAGTCGACCTGGATCAGCCGCTCTGGGTTTCCTGTGGATCTGGGGTCACAGCGTGTCATGTTGTTCTGGCCGCTCACCAGCTGGGGTACCCTGGGGCGTGTGTCTATGATGGGTCCTGGACTGAGTGGTTCCTTCGAGCATCACCAGAGCACATCCTCTCAGAGGGAGAGGGAAAGAAGGTGTGAACACCTCAGCGAAGAAATACAAAAAGGGGATGTGAAGTCACTTAAAGCTGGAAAGATTACAGAGAGCCATAAGCATCTTTGCCACTTTACAATGTACTTACAGTGCTTAATAAAAAAAAACACTGCAGAAGCTGTGCTTGGTCTTTAACCTAACCTAAGTAGGTGCTCTGACATTGGCAACAATATGCATTTATGTAGGTCCTGTTATGTCATGATTTTATAATGATCAGCTGTAGTTTACCACATGTAACTAGTATGTTCTGGATGATGAAATAATATGAAAAAAGGATATGGTTTTTGAATGGCTAAGGAGGACACAATGGATCTAGGAATTGTTTCCAAACCTGAATGACTCTTTTGTCTTTCATTTTTATGAAATTGTTTAACATAGCATGAAACATCTCTTTAACACTGTTTGACTTGACTGTTACTGTGTTCCACTAAGGTGAAAGAAAGAAGCTCTAAAAAACAAGCTTTTCAACTGGGTGAAAGTTGTAGAGCATGATATTTGATATTATTATCAAATGAGGAAATGGGTCACTGTGAACTTGAGGGGTATGCGGAATAAATGAATAAACCAGTCATTTTGTGACTGACAGTAGGATGTGTCCTCTGATTCTGTCACTCATTTATACAAGCCAAGTTAATGAAATGCGCAGAGAAAACGATGCACTTGTACTTTTACACTGTGTATTTTTTTACTTTTAATTATACCAGGTAAAGAGGACAACTGCTACCTTAGTTAAAATACACAGTAGCTTATCACAAAAGTAGTTGATCTGTTATCTTTTGAGCTTGAACTGAAAAGGGTTAAGCTTATCAGAAGGTCATAGTCTGACTGTCATACCCCCATATCACAGATAAAACTTGAAGGGGTCTTGTAATGCATAAGCATTTTATGTCACCACACAGAGTGGCAAAACACATTAGTTGGATTATACAGTTATTATCACCAAGGAAATTTCCCTGAAAATATTATTCTTCAAATGCAGGAAGGGTGTTCAATAAAGGCTCCTTGGGTATTTATTATTTTTCCTGTCACAGATAAATTAAACTAAACACAATTATAGTTAAAAGATGTAGTAAAAGGACTGACTCTCCAGTGAAGTAAGCTCCTTACTAAAATTACATAACTTAAATATTTCATGCATTTAGAAGAGGTGTAAATGCATAATGTATAGTAAACAGATAAAGTTTCTGATAGAAATTGGAAATAAACTACTGTTATCTAGTACATACAATCCACAACAAATATGGCGGCCGTCCTGTGACGTGTTTGTCTTAGTTGTCCTGAACACCGCCTGAAGGTCCTCACGAAATAAACAATTTGGGGTCCTTTCTTGCGGTATGCTAACTGTCGGAGCCGTAATACAGTCACATTGTTTCACACTTTTTTTGTAAACTGACAGAAAATAACACCAGTATATTTCGAGTAGAGGAATGTTGATAAAATAGAAATTTAGTCGGATTGGTTTGATATTCTCTAACTGCTCCACTAGTTTTGTTTTTAAACGTCGAAGGGTGTGTTTTTTCTATCGCCGTCAACATAGCAGTACCGTTAGCATTAGCAAACAAGCTTAACATCAAAAATCTACGTTGTTCAGACAGTTAGCCAACTAAAACGAGAGGTGAGTTCAGTTCACATGATATTATTTAACCCTGAAACCCGTGTAGGATCTCACTCATGAGCTACTGTTTGCTAATTGCATGTTATATCCTTTAACGTTACAGACCGAAGCACTTGGTTTATGGTGATTAATTAACTTTCGAATTTCTCTCATACGCATAAAAATCTTCCACTGTTTTCATGATCATGTGCAATTTCTGAATATATTTGGGAATCTTTACCGTAATGCATACTTACGGGCAGCGTTAATTGAATAATTCATTTGTTTTTCCACAGGGAGGCGTTAATGAGCAGTCATGTCTGGAATCGCTCTTAGCAGACTGTCCCAGGAGCGCAAAGCTTGGAGAAAAGACCACCCATTTGTAAGCTATGTGGTTTCATCCTAATTGACTTTTAACTCCTACATCAAAGATTTAACTTGTAAATTGCATATAAGCAAATAAATATATGTATGTTTTGATACATAGGGTTTTGTTGCTGTGCCTACAAAGAATCCCGATGGGACCATGAATCTGATGAACTGGGAATGTGCCATTCCAGGGAAGAAGGGAGTAAGTTCTCATGTGGAATAGTTTCTCTTCCAACTTCAACACACAGCCAATTTCATCCACCACATATTGAGTTGTAATGTCAGCCGCGCATTATGTTGTGCATCAGGAGCAAGAAATAAATTTGTAGGTAACTGCTTAATAAACAGCACACGTTAGCTCATGTCTCAGTATGTTTTCACCACAGTTATATCAGTCACAAGACTAAAGTATATGTGAAGTTACTATAATGACAGCAGGTAAAAGTACTGCATGATTTGGTTTAAAGGTCATATTGCAGCCATAGTGTGGATATTATTGCAATTTGTAAAACTAAGGTTTTCCCAGATTTTCAGAGGACTTAAACCAAATAAATATCATCTTAACTTGGTCCATGTTACTACATAAACATCATCATAACTTGGTCTGTGTTATTACATAGATGTCATATAACTTGGTCCTTGAATTTTTTCAACTCAAACATCAAACTTGACTAGTACCAAAAAGTAAAATAAAAATAGTAGCTTTTTTTAATTGTATTTTTTTAAATAAATGTGTGTATTCATATTTCAAGCTGTACAATCTTCAATGCAATTAGAAAATCTTCTTTGTTGAAAGCTTTACAGTCTTTTGTTACATGTCAAAACAAAATAAACATGAACACAGAACTTCTGGGCAAAATAATAGCTCACTCTTACAGCAACTTCGGGGGTCAGAAAATAAATAAGAGTGAAAATAAATACTTACACCATTACTTGATACTTGTGCAGAAATACACCCTTTTACCTCTTTAAATCAAATAGAGATTTCCATATAAAGCACAACCATCTTAATTACCTATAAAGACAGTCTAACATAGGTAATTAATGGGTGTCCACCGTTTTTTAAATAAGACCATAGTAAGGTTGAGCTGTGCTGTTATTTTTTTCCATTCTGTATACCTTGATGAGTCGCTCTTTCCATTGATCAACAGTAGGAGGTAATGGCTTACACCAAGACACAGTTATCAACTTTTTTGCCACCATAACAAGGATTTTAAATAAATAATTTTTTTCTTTACATACAAAGTAACAAGGGAGCACTCCTAAAACAAAGATCAACTGGTCTCGTTTCATATTAATTTGTAAAATATCAGAAATTTCTACCCGAATCCCTTTCCAATACATTTTCAATTTAGGACAATCGTAAAAAATGTATGTGTGATCACCAATTTGTCCACATTCTCTCCAACAAAGATTTGTCTTAGTTTTATCAAATTTAGAAATAATAAGTGGGGTTTTGAAAAATCGGAGGTTAATTTTCCAGATAAATTCTTTCCATGTTGGACTACTAGTCAATTTATGTTCATTTTCACACACTTGTTCCTAGATTTGATCTTCAATTACAACGTTCATTTCCAATTCCCTTTTCTCCTTTACTTCAAGTGTGCTCCCCGAGAAAACTGCCTGTAAACATTTATATATATGTTTTATTGGATTTTTACACAGATCTTCTCTGCTCAGTGTTACACACACACTGAACCTTTAAACTGTAGCCACGTTTGATTATATAATGGCACAATCTGACATTACAATTTCAGTGCCACTAAATATATAGTCCATGTAAGGAGGACAAATAATACCAAACCTCTTGTCAAAGCCATAGCAATAGTTCATAGTGCAGCACATTCCAATGCTATGTAAATAAAACAAGGGAGGTGTGTAATATATAAACTTTTTTGTAAATACACACAACAGCAAAGGACACAGGCCTTGCGTTTTCAGAAATTAAGAAATGTGTCACATAACGATACAACAGAGTCTTTCAGTTGTAATATTCTGTGTAATTTATCTTGCAAAATTTTGTGCTGTTGTAGAAATTTTGTACCATTTGTAGATAATTAAAGCTATTTTTTCCTCATTCATTCATTAGACTTTGTGGGAGGGTGGACTGTATAAACTCAGAATGCTGTTCAAAGATGACTACCCATCCTCTCCCCCAAAGTGTGAGTATATCTTTATTCTAGAATTTGAGGTTTCCTTTGTGTGATAGTGCTATTAAATCATGCATTATATTATATTGTATATGGACAGCATGATATTTTGGTCATTATATTCCCTGTTTTTTTTTAATTGAAATATCATGATGTTAGCCTAGAGTAGCATTACTCTTCCATTCTTGACTGAAATAATTTGGACTCAAATAGTGCATAAATATTCCTGTTGCAGGTTTATGCATTTATGGATTCAGATCAGTTGTTGAACAAAGGCAATATATGAGGACATTTGCATTCTTCATGTAAAGATTGACCAAATTGCAGCACTTTCACACATCCTCTTGTGTTTTAGAGATATTGAATGAAAAACATCAGGTAAAGATGGTTTTCTACAACGTACTACTTTGTAATTGAAATCTAAAAAATTCCCAGTGTCACAGTTTTGACATCCTGACTTTCTTTTGAATTATTTCCTGTTCAGGTAAATTTGAGCCACCGATATTCCACCCGAATGTCTACCCATCAGGCACTGTGTGTCTGTCGATCTTGGAGGAGGACAAAGACTGGAGACCTGCCATCACCATTAAACAGGTTGGAAAACACACCTTTGTCATTAGGATCTGCGTTTGTGGCTGGGTTACCATTAGGATGTTGCATACATTTCCATTTTCTTTCTGAGTAGGTCCTTTTAATTTTACAGCACAGGAACTTAATGCGACATGAACCTACCATCTGCTGTGAATAAATGAATACCCAGCATTCATTGCATTGTGTTTTACCTGATTTCAGATCCTGTTGGGTATCCAGGAGCTGCTGAACGAGCCTAATATTCAAGACCCAGCACAAGCAGAGGCATACACGATTTACTGGTCAGTATGTCTGCCTCCAAACGACTAACAAATGAACTGTGAGCAAACTGTACTGCAGCAAACTCAGTCATTTAACAACTAGGGCTATTTAGGGCTGAAAATGTAAATACTGTAGACGTCTGTGTCGTTTGGGTCTAAGTTGGAATGTAAATAATTATTCCTATTCAAGTACTGTGTTTAAGTATAAATTTGAGGTACTTCACTTTCTGGTATTCCCATTTTAGGCAACTTTAACACTCCTTATCCACAACATCTTGGAGAAAAATATTGTACTTCTTATTCCACTACATCGGTCTGACAGCTGTAGTTGCTGATTTTTTATGTTTCAGTCTCTTAAGCGCCAACAGACGCTTAAGTATCATAATGAACAGACTGAAAATGAACTCACTACCTTAGTTTAGTTACATTAATGTTACAACCCCATAGTTTATTGCATTGCTATCTGTAAAACACCATGATTACACTGGTAAGTGGACCACGTAAAATTAATTTGGAGTAGGAAAGCTTTGAGAGTGCTGTTATTTACTTGTATTAATGATACAAGCTGTACAATTCATCTGAAAAGTACATCATATGAAAAATTAAGATCGACCTTAATCTAAGATGGTGAGATGGCCTCTGTGTGTGTAATATTAGCACAGTTTAGTGTCTGTCAGTGAACGTGTTTTTTTGTGTGTTTGTGTTTCAGTCAGAACAGGATGGACTATGAGAAGCGAGTAAGGGCGCAGGCCAAGAAGTTTGCCCCCACATAGAGTAAAGAGTTGGTTTCTACGCCCCTGAACCCCCCCTGAAGTGACAGAGGTTACAAACAGGAGGCAGGGAGCACCCGAAGGACCACTCCAATAAGAATCCAGCTTTGAGTATTATCCTACTACACAGGTGACAACCGAACCTGTTCTTCTTTTTGTTTTCTTCTTTTTAAAACAACACAATATGATTTTACCTGTCTTGAAGAAATGCATTTTGAATGCATAGCTCATGATCCTAGAACTCTGCAGTCAACATGACCTTTGCTATTCATAACTCCTGTATAATCCACATTTCCAGTTCGGACATGAGTGCTGCTCTTTCCACTCATGCACGTCATGCTAATGTACAGACGGAGCTGTAAAATAAGATGTCCTGTCGAAACCACTCAGTGTAATGTGAAGTCAGTTGGGGCGGAGGAAGAGATTTAGCCTGTTTTCAGCCTTCCTCTTTTACAAACCAGACTCCAGAAGTGTTGTAGATAGTGTCCATGCATATCGGCAAAATACGGCGAAGCACAGTGGAAGTCGACGCGTCTTTTGTGCTTTGAATTCATTAATAAATAAAAGTGTCCAAAGAAATACCACAACTCATCAAATCAGGTCAAAGACAATCCTGGCATGTCTCGTTTATTTCAAGGTTTCTGACTGCTTCACTTTGTAAATGGTTTAGGGCTGCAACCTTTGCATTAGTTTCCTCAAGTATTAGTTTAGTCTATACCAGGTAAAAAAAAAAACAAAGAAAATAATGAAAAAAGCCCATTGTGGCAACTTCTTTGAGATTTTTTCACCAAAAAGCAGACAAAATCTTTCTTTGGAAGACAAAAAGGGGCAGAAAATTGACAAATCATCACAATTGAGAAGAATTTTTTTGTCTTTACTTGAGAAGTGACTGAAGTTTTTGAAGTGCATATAGTTTTCACGCAGCTAATTGACATGTTGTTGCAGCTCTAGGATTGAAAACGGCGAAGTATGTTCAGGGCCTTGCTCCCTCCAATGGGTTAAATATCTTTTTTTTTTTTTTTGCAGTGGAAATAATGAAATTTTAGTGATTGTTTCTGTGAATCTCTCTGATCTCAATGCACATTCAGTACCAGTATATCATCTGCTGCCCAAAACGCTACAGCACCGTATAAAAGAGAAGTCCAAAAATAAAAGGAACAAGAGCTGTGTGTTTTTATCTGGCTTTAATCTTGTTCACTTGCACTTGTTTTATCCCATAATACATAAATCTATAAACACATAGATCCAAAAACTGTTACATTGGTAAAGGAACCACAGCTGAAGGGTCCTCATTGGAATGGCCTCTGAACCAGCGAGAAAAGACAAACATGAAAGTGCACTTGAGAGTAAGCGATGGCCTGAGTGTTTTTTTTTTTCTTTGCCTCGAAGTAAGTGAGTGCATGTACATAATATAAATAAAGAATATTGTGGAAGTTATGTTTTATATTGTTTTAGCCAGTTGACATTTGTCTGTGGTATTATAACAAAAAGAACACAATAAATGGCATACAATTGTGAAATAAAGTTCAATAAAAGAACCAAAAACATGCGTCTGTTCTGAGTTCGTCTGTAACACGTGGGTAGCAGAGCGCAGCCTTCAGCTCCGGTGCGCCGTTGAATCTGGCATTTCTCATCTTTCTCTTGGCAACACCTCATTCGTTCTCCACAGGGTTCAGGTCTGGCCAATGGAACGCAGTAGCACCACCGTCAGCAAAACGGTTCCAAGTAGTTTCGGCGCTGTGGGCAGGCGCCAAATCCTGCTGGTGAATGGAGTCAGCATCTCCGTAAAGCTTGTCAGCAGACGGAGGCATGAGGTGTTGGCCTTGGAACGGATAAAACACAGAGGAACCACATCAGCAGATGAGCTGATGATCACTGACTGAGGAAAATACACACAGGACTCAGAGCAGGGCTGTCAGTCCTTCTAGTTCAGGGGCCACGTTCAGACCAGTATGATCTGAA
Organism: Apogon talboti; assembly: GCA_037367365.1. Classification (NCBI taxonomy): domain Eukaryota; kingdom Metazoa; phylum Chordata; class Actinopteri; order Kurtiformes; family Apogonidae; genus Apogon; species Apogon talboti. The sequence goes on along the minus strand of JAPQRQ010000027.1, from coordinate 8,033,943 downwards.
ATGGTAGAGTGGGAAAAAAGTACAATTATGAAAATATTTACAAATTCCACAAACTATTCTTTAAAAATGGCAATATGAGCCACCATGAAATTTCCTAAGAAAATGCTGTTCAATTTTAACAATGTTATGACTGGGTTTATCATGTCCACATGTGCATTACACCTTACAGATCTCAGTGGATCTACAAATACACCAAACATTTAGTAACAGGCAGAGTATTGGTAAAATTGCACTTGAGCTATTTCAGGTTGTTCATATTTGTTCAGAATATTCACTTTCATTGTAAAAACATAGTTTTTAAATGTCAACATTCCATATAATTTTACTTTTTTACACCAAAAAAGAACATTTGGTGTTGTCACTATTTAGAGGTTATTATGATAGTATTTTACTGGTCTGATCCACTTGAGATTGAATTGGGCTGTATATGGAACCTGAACTAAAATGATTTTAACACCATTGATTGTTAATATCTTAAGTGTAATTTTTATATTTCACAAGTTCATCCCACAGGCCGGTTTTGGCTCACGGGCCGTATGTTTGACATCCCTGACTTAGAGCAACTGGGATTCTGATCCTCTCCAAGCCTTCATTCATGGTATTTTTACACATTAGCAATAATTTACATAATATTTTGAGGGGTTTTTTTCTACTGCTTTCTAAAATAAAAAAAAGATGAACATTTTATAGCAACATGTCCTTACATACCTTTCTGAAATAACAAAAATATTGAACCTTTCCACAGTATTCTAATGTTCTGCACCTTTCTGGTCTGGCCCTTCAGCCTGTTTTTCTTTTTGTTTTATTCTTTTTAAAAGAACACAATATGATTTTACCTGTCTTGAAGAAATGCATTTTTAATGCGTAGCTCCTGATCCTAGAACTGACCTTTGCTCGTCATAACTCCTGTATAATCCACATTTCCAGTTTGGACATAAGTGCTGCTCTTTCCTCTCATGCACGTCATGCTAATGTACAGTATTTTTTCTTTCTGAAATACCTGCCAAAAAATATTGAACTTTCCCACAGTATTTTATTTTAGCTCACCGGCTGATAGGCCATGAGTTATTGTGAAGGCGCTGCGTCTGGTGTCGTCTTTGTCTTCGTTAACAGTTTCTTCAAACATCTGTGACTAAACCACTGGTCTGTTTCATTTCAAATTTTGTTAGTAGCTTTGGGACAATGTCTACAAAATTTTTTTCACAGTTTTGAGATGTTTAGATTTTTGAATTTATTATGAATTTTTGATTTTTTACAAATTTGCCTTTATTTATAATGGTCCATATTTTGATGGTTTATAACATGGAAATGGTTACAGATATCAATATAGTTACTGTTGAGCACCAATAGGAAGTCATATATGGACTTTGATTTGGGTCCATGACCTTTCACTTTGAATGACCTCGAAGGGTCAAAGTCAAGGTCAGCAATGTCTAGATTTGAACAATCGTCTACAAAACTACCGGTCGGATTAATTAAAAAAAAAATTATGTAGCTTTCTAGGGACCATTAAAGAAATTCAGATTTTTGAATTTTTGATAAATTTTGTTATTATTACAAATTTGCCATTGCTTAGAATTGTCCATATTTTGATGGCTTATAACATGGAACAGATATCAATATAGTTACTTTTGAGCACTGATAGGCAGTCATATATGGACTTTCATTGAATTAGTTGAGTTCTCCTCCAGTGAAAGTACCACCCACTTCTATTGGGAGACCACAGGACCCTAACATAGCGGCAGAACCTGACAACCTCGTAAATTCAACTTGTTATTGATTCTTGATAGAACATGACACCAAGATACAGGGACATTGGTCCTATTTTTGGACATGCACCTGTATGGCCGTCACCTTCCCTGTTATCGAATTGACCTTGGGAAGGAGGGGAGGGGAGGGGAGGTTTTGCAGTGGAGTGTGTCTCCTTGGACCCAACACTCATCTTGGGTGAGAAAATGTTCACTGAAATTTGTTGCATCTACCTCACAATGTTACCAGTTCTATGACGTGAAGAATACTAGTCACCAGTCAGTACCACATCTAGAGGAAATGGAGGAGTTGAAAGGAATGCACGGCGAAGTTTGGCCTCAGTAAGAAATGAAACACACATGGAATACTCTCATATAATTATTACGTACATTAATGGATCATAGTGAATTCTAAGTTCTGAAATAGTACAGCCATAATGCAGTTGTCTATTTCTGTACCCTGTGTGCTTTTGCAATCACTCTCATTTTAGTGTTTTGTTGTGGTAGAAGGGCAAAGACAAAAGACCGCTCTGTTTTCTGTGATGACGAGGAAAAAACTCTGGGTTTAGAAAAAGCCTTGGCTGCAAAACTACAATTTCCTTTTCAAATCCATCCTCTCTGTTTTCCTGTCAAACTAACCCGAAAAGAAACTGAGAAGCTGAACATTTCTCTATTTACTGGTCACAACTTTTCACGCAAGGTGAAACCTGATGTAATGTTCTCAGGTATCTCGCCTGACATTCTTCAGAAATGTAACACCACTTGTTTTCGCTCACGCTCTGCGGTTTGTCAGCTCAGTATGACCTCGATTGGGCAAAAAGACACAAACTGGTGATGGCTCAGGTGAGAACTGCTGTTTTTGTTCTGCTGTTTCCAGTGTATTGTTGTGTTGGTTTGTTCTGAACTGTGTGTGTCCATGGTGTAGGCGAGAGCGGTACAAAGCCCTCAGGTGCCGGCCCTGGTTCTACCTCCTTATGTTGATTCTGGGTCCGCAGTCTTGCTTGCCCACGGCTATCACAGTTTGGGTCACTGTCTCCGTACCAATGTATTTCCAGGTCTGTAACTGAAAATGTACATGAATGATTTTTATTTTATTTTGTCATGCTGCTACACAGTACTTTCCTCAGTTATCTCTTTGTAAAACTAGACCATATACAGCATGTGAAAAATCAGAAAACATCAATAATTAAAAAGGCAATTCTGAACATTTTCTCAATTGTTTGGCCTTAAAATATTGGTAAAATGATGAAGGTGGTAAAACAAAAGTGTTTCCCAAAGCCTCAGATGCCACACTTAAATGTTTAATTTCATCTACAACCCAAAGACATTTGTTTTACTGTAATAGGAGGGAATAAACTTATTATTACAATTTGGAACTGGAGAATGATGACTTTCTTCCTTTTAGCAAAACTACTTGTTACACTGGTCTACAAGTAAAATGCTTCCAGAATAAAAGTAGTGAAATTTTACCATGTGTGAGTCACTGATAAAGAAAAATCAAGTCATAAATGCTGGTTGGCTGAAGTTTCCAAGATACAGTCTCGGGTCAAAATGTGAAATTCCAGAATTGAAGAGAGAATGAGTTTTACTCAAAAGGAATATTTACATTACAATACATTCACTGTACAGGTCCTATCTAGTGGAAGATTTATAAATCTATTGTATAAATGTACATACACTTATATATATGTGTAATAACACCTTATCATATACCTTGAAAACATCAGCAAACCTGCACTTTTGTCATTTCTTTTCCAATTAATCTTATTAAAATACGTAACATTTAGCACATTTAATCTCTGAAGCAGATAATTTATTTAAAAAAAAACCTGTAGACCAGTGTAATCAGATTAGATGTTGATAGATGTAATTAGTTAACAAGTAGTTTGGAGTTTGACTTTTTTTTTGCCAGAAGTGACTATATTTGGAGAAAATGGGCGGAGCTGTAGGATCATAAGGGGTCATGGATACGCTTACTGGTTTGGGAAAACAGTGAATTTGAGCAACCATTTTTTACAAAAGTCATTTTATTGTCCTGTGAGTTTAACTTATCAAAAACAACTACATCAAGCTAAAACTCTGAAAGGAGGTGAATGAGCTGTCAATCAAAGCTCAACACGGCAGATATCGAACCTTCTACTCATCCAAAAATTTAAAGGCAGACCACCAGATAGCTTATTAGCTAGTCCAAGTAAAACAAGTCAGATTTTTTTTTTTTCCCCTGGAGAAAAAAAATTATTGAAAAATTTTAGAGAGAAGTCAAGTGTAATTCTATGGCATCAGGGCTTTTTGGAGTCAGTCCTAGTGGCTGTCAGTGGTATTACAACCTTCAGATACTTCTACATTTAGTTCATTTTCTTGCCATGTTACTCTGCCCTTATTTATACTGTCCTTCCACCACTGAAAAACAAATACTTGACTGATAGAATTCACTTTATACATTTCCAAGCCCTATTTCCATAATATACAGTGGTCCCTCGTTTATCGCGGTTACGTTCAAAAAATAACCCGCAATAGGTGAAATCCGCAAAGTAGTCAGCTTTATTTTTTACAATGATTCTATATGTTTTAAGGCTGTAAAACCCCTCACCACACACTTTATACAC
>JAPQRQ010000027.1:7980945-7993838 GCA_037367365.1 Apogon talboti | reverse complement strand
TTATCTTATCTTATCTTATCTTATCTTATCTTATCTTATCTTATCTTATCTTATCTTATCTTACCTTACCTTACCTTGAGCCAAATGCCCCAGTGTCTTTGTTAATGACAGGAATATTCTCACTCTCTGCAGGTGACAAAGGAGATCGTGGTGACAGAGGAACATCAGGTAAAGTCGGACCAGAGGGGCCTCCAGGCTCCAGGGGGCCTGCAGGTTCTAAAGGCTCTAAAGGCCAAGCCGGTGCTCCAGGAGACCCCTGTAAAGTCCAGTACTCAGCTTTCTCAGTTGGTCGCCGCAAATCCCTTCACAGCCTGGAGTCGTACCAGACGCTGGTCTTTGACACAGTCTTCGTCAACGTCGACAGTCACTTTAACATGTTTGAGGGAAAATTCATCTGCCACATACCGGGGATTTACTACTTCAACGTCAACATCCACACGTGGAACTTCAAGGAGACGTACCTGCACATCATGCAGAACAACGCGGAGCAGGCCATCGTGTACGCCCAGCCCGCTGACCGCTCCATTATGCAGAGTCAGAGTGTGATGCTGGAGCTGGCGCTGAACGATGAGGTGTGGATCCGCCTGTACAAGAGGGAACGGGAGAACGCAGTTTACAGCGATGATGTGGACGTCTACATCACCTTTAATGGATACCTCATCAGAGAAACCGTGGAAGGAAAATGAGGAGGAAAGGGCGGGAATGTGGAGCTCAGACGTATGGAAACAAACTGAAGTGAGAAGAAGGAACAACAGGACTTAACATGCCATTATAAAATAAGTTTTTGTTTTTACATTATTTTAATTTGATGCAACACAGAGGGAAATACAGTTTCTAGTTTTAAAACCAAAAATGATTCATTTGTGGACCACTGCAGTGAGTGAAAATGTACTGTCTGGAAGTGCTAAAAGATTATTATGTATTGTATGTGGTGCTAAAACATGGTGCTAAAACTAAACTAAGAGTACATTTCCAAAACAAAAACAACCTGATGCTGTCTTCTGTTAAAACTGAGCGTCCCAGATTGACTCCAAGCTGCTTCTAAGGTTCAGTGTGTAATATTTTGTGATATCTTGAGGTGAAGTTGCACCATTCAGCATAATCCCAGGTGACTCACTCCCACTGCAGGGAGGAACGACTCATTTTAAGGGAAAAAATAAAATAAAAATCCATATTTCCAGGTCATGATACACTAGTGAAGACTGACGCTGAATCGCTGTAAATTTTACACACTGGACCTGTAAAGAACAGATTTTTTACATTTGCATTTTTACACAATCATTTTTTATGCACCTAATATTAACTGTGGTAGTGCGGTCATATTGCTATTACTGATTAATCTTTAAAAACCCAAATAAGTGACTGCACTGATGTGATAATACTTTTGATGCAAAAGAGAATGTCGTCTACTGTGATGGTGCTTCTTTTGATGTAGTTCCTAATTGTGACCACTTGGTGGCAGTGAATAGTCACGACAGGGAAATTCCTGCCATTAATACAGTTATTACAATAAAACAACAGTTACTTTGATTAACACATTAATGTAAGGATTATGCTGTTGCTAATGTCAGGGTAATCTATCAGTAAATTGAAATTATGCACCCATTATGTAATATCGTATCCTGATATGACAGTAGTTGTGTGTCCATCTGCTTGTAATGACCTATTTTTTGTTTTTGATTTTTATTTTTGCTAAATATGACTGTAGTGTGTTTGGTGCTTTTGTTTGAGTCACCCAAAGATTTGGGGTCCAAATTTGTAACAGTTCAGAATACTTAAATCTACAGTTTATAAAAGATGTCCCTGTGGTATTCATCACAGCCTTTTCTATACATCATGGAATAAATGAATAATTGAATTCTAACTTTTGTTTTGCCTACTCTATGCACATGTATTATATATTGTCATAAATGCTTCCTGTATGTGTGTGGTTGCCTTTTAATCTTCATTCACAGACGTGCAGTTTTTTACATGTGTGAATTTCCTGATAGGGTTTTGTATGCTGTCCTGGTGTTTTTTTCCTTTCCTGTTATCCTGATAGCACATATTCCCCTCCCTTATTTTACAAAAGCTCTTAATATCAGTGCTCAGTACACAGAGTCGCTACTCTGCTTGTGCTGAAACAATAGGATAATGCATTCTGCTCCGAGAGACATCTGATAATATGCTAATGTGGCACATTTATATTAGTCTTGCATCGATACTGTCTAATGTTTTGTATGGCGTCATAATAGGATTCTGAAGGAGAAAGGCCACGTGAGCAGCAAAAAGACAGACTAATTAATCTTCCATCATGCCCCACAACCTTTATTTCTCCTATATGCAGACCACATAACATCATATTACCGATGAAGCAGCATAAACTGCATGAACAGTTTGCATTTTTGCCTTAGATGAGATGCAAAACTGTAGATTTTCTTTGCATTTATGCTTTTACAAAAACATCAACCACAAAAATAGATTTGTTTCAAATGTGGGTGCGAATGAGGTCAAAATATAAAGGGTAGTTTTCAAGTCAGTTATGACAACATTTGGCACTGCAACCTCAATAAAATCATGGAAAAACATTACATAACAGCAGTCAAAATGTGAGACTCTTAAAGAACCATAAACATCCAAACATTTAGTTTCCCTTTCAAAAGCAGCATATACTGAGACTTTTTGTTCTGCCAATAAATACACTTTTTTCCTTATAAAATACTTCTGTCTTCCAGTTTTGTTGATTGCCCTTTGAAATAAAAAAAAGAATAAAAGTACACATTGTCGACTTGATTACCATCAGGACAGTAGCTTAGGAAAATACAGCAAAAGAACATTAAAATACAAAACTGATAGAGATGACAATCAAAACACTGGTGAGGTGGGCGTGTGTGATGATGACTGTGAGTTGTCATTTTTTTTCCTGCATGCTATTCTGTATATTCAGATCTACACAGAGAAATGCTCCGAAAGATTACACCAGCCACTGATGCTTAATGATTCTGTCACATCCAGGCGCCAACAACGCCATTAAAAAAACAAAATGTAAATGCAGTAAGTCCTGTGGCAAAGTGCCACACACTTATATAAAACAAACAAACCAAAAGGCAGTTACACGACACTGACTCAATAGAGCAAATGTACATTTTGCAGAATAATGTGGCACAGACCGTGCCCTTGACATCACGTACAGTACGAACCGCACAGTAATCCTGGACACGACACTTGAAAAAAGGAAAAAAAAGAATCCTCACAGAATCATTAATTATGCAAATTCTGTTGTTTCCTATTCTTCCCGTATAATAACCACACAAGGTAAGCAAGGCCCGGTATATCATATATACCTTTTTGTGGCTTCATACAGTGGTCACTGTATTGAGTAAAAATGAAGTCCTTCTACAAAAATACTTTTTTTTGCTGTGTAAACTTTTGCAACCAAAGGCACTATCTTCTCTCACTCTTGTCATTATTAGTCCTCGTGTAGCCCAATTCATGCCTAGATGGTGATATGATTAATAAAAGGGTTACTTCAAAACTGCTGTACTGGCCATAGCGTCCTGTTACACCACCTCTACATGTCGTTAAATGCTAGTTTTGGAGTAATGTACCTTCCCAACAACGCAGTAGCATTGCACATACTCACAAACACTACTTGGGTTAATTTTTCAGCCACTTGCTACAAAAAAAAAAAACTGCACCCTATGAAAATGCTGCCCTTTAAACTGTCCATTATATTAAGGATGGCTCGACAACACTGTTGCAGTCTCCAGCGTTACTTATAGTTCAGTGTTAACGAATGCTTTTGTTGCATGAGAACAGAAAGTGATATGATACGGATGAAAACATCATCATGGTAAAAATAAAGAGTCAAGGAGAACGTTCCCTTTGGACAACTGCCCGATAAAATGCACAGTAGTGACGGTTCGCTGCACTCGTCGAGCTGAGATGAAATCAAAAGAATGTTAAAACTCCAGTTTAAAGCTTTAAAGACAAGCTGGGACAAATCCAGCTCTTCCGCTTTATTTTCACTGGAGCTGCTGTGCTTCTATGGACGAGGCTACATGTGACCTTAATATCATGCTTTGAAATGTGTTAAATAAAGCAAGCTGCTAAAGTCTTTTCCAGGCTAATTCTATTAATGAGTGCATGCTAAAACCAAACGTACTGAGGTCTACTGAAGCTGCATTGGTTTGTTGCTGCAGTGGAGCTGTATGTTACGTAACATGAGTATCTACTTAATCTGTGTATGAAAAAGATTACAGAAGATTTTCTATTGTCTTCTACCCGTTTCTGAAGTAGACGACTGTATTAGTTTGTTCTCAAGTGTTCAACATAAAAATCCCTTTCATGCTCAAGATAAACATTGCACATGTGAAATAAATTAGCTGACACCTACCACTTTAGTGCAACTACATTTACAACTACTCTAGTAACACCTTGTTATAGCAACCAAAATTCCCAAAACCAACAACTAGGCCTTGTCCTGTCCTGTCCTGTCCTGTGTTGGTGTTAAAACCACAACATTTTCCATGACATCACAAGCAAAATACAGCATTGTGGTATCATTTGGACAGAAGCTACTCTGCAACATCCTGCTACAAAGTCAGTCACATCAGTGTGACATCAAAACTGACAGGCATGGCATGACATCAAAGTTAGGAGTGCAAGACACTCTTTATGGGGTTTTTCTGACAACAGTGAATGTACAAAACCTTAGGGACATGCACTGTTATTCCAAACCATACTGTATGGTAACTGTCCCTCAACTTGTGTGCTTCTTTTTTTATCTCTGAGACTGGTAATGAAAACAGTATTACCTAATGGGTCTGACCTTGCTTCATTTCATGGTGTGCTTCCTTAAACGAACACGTGTCCTTAATAATGTACACATTCAGTGTAAAAGGAACACAACTGGGGAAAATATCTGCCAAGGCCAGGACAAGGGGAGGAGTTACTGTTGTTGGAGTGTGGCGTTGTTTCATTACAGTATAAAACCTTATGTCTGTGTGAAGGGTCCGGTTTGTTGTGTCACTCATTGAGTAATGAGTCTGGTCTGTCGTAACCAAAAAGCCTGAAGTCGGGTTCATACAGCTTGTAGAGTTCCTTCCGTGCCTCGGCAGGCACTGTGCTGAACCAATCGGCCTCCCAGCTGCTGGATGTAAGGTTTTTGTGTGAGGTGGGAAACTCCACCACATTGTCCACGCGCAGTTGACGTAGTAGGTGCTCAGCGTCATCCTCTGCCGTCTCCAAATGGCCCACAAAGTCATACTGAATCTGGCACGGGTGGCAAAGGCGATACACCTGCCGCCAGTGCTCATTGAAGGGCATTTCCTTCTCTGTCTGAGGGTCCAGCAGGTACTGAATGAAGTGGGAGAAGGAGGGGTGGATACCCAGAGCAAAGGCCTCGTCCACAGACGCAGGAGGAGTGGGCTGGTTGGCATAGCGACGCAGCATCACCTGTGCAAACCGCCTATAGAAATCTTCATTGCGCATCTCAAACTTGTTCCGGTAGGCCGAGATGAGACGTACGAAGGGGTCCCGCACAAACAGAAACTTGGTGTACTTCTTCAGTTTCACCTGCAAAAATGAATAAACGGTCACATATGAGCAGACTTTAAAGGAGATGACAAGCTACTGCAACTATCCAGTGAACAAAGAATGACTTTTCTCTAATAAAGAGGGTTGAGATCTCTGCATAATCATTACACGGTTTCTCCCCAATGAGAGGTTGATGAATTTATTATTGTCTCATAAATAACACAGGCATCATGGCTGAATCATGTGCAAAAAGATATTCCAATTTCAAAAAGAGTTGTGCTTTTAGTAGAAAGAGTGATTTCATGTTCGCTGATAAATCCAAAAATTAAGAGCAGATTTTTGCTAAAAAATTATGTTCAATATATGTGCATCACAGATTTATCAGAAGAAGCTCCAGTTGTGATTTCAGTATTTAGAATAACTGTTTAGCCCTTTAGCGCGCTACTCTGAAGGCAGCAATTACAGTGATGCCTAACCAGGCGTTGACATAAAAAATGCCTGAACAAACTGATTTGGGTGAAAGAGCTCAGCACAATAATGTTTACAACAGTTTGCAAAAACATACAACAGGTGCAGCTATCAAGCAAAATGTCACTTCACTCGTAAAATACCTCACCATGGTCCATGAAAAAATAACATATCTCAGGAACACTTCAGTAGTAGATAAACCATCTAGTCAACGATAAAGTGCAGTTTAGTATCTGAACACACCTTCATTAGATGCCTTGCAAACTTGCCATAACGTTTCCAGAACTTGTTAAAGGTGAAATGCATGCTGCTGTTGTGGACCAGGTCCCTGGGGATCGCCAGAGGGTCTCTCTGTGGAACGCCATCGTGCAGCAGACTCTCACTGAGAACGATCATGATCCGCTTCCAGTTACTGCACGCTACCTGAGGGCAGAACATGTACAAGTTGACAACTGTAAATCTTTATGCTACGTATGCTAAACTCCTGTCAGAGTTCATTTAAAGGTACGGTGTGGAAGATTTAAGGAGGTTTGGGAGGATCTGACTGCAGAGATGGAGCATGATATTAATGAGGTTTTTCATTAGTTGTGTTTTTGTTACTTGATTTAAATGATTTATATCAATCATTTTATAGTGAGTGTCATCCAGCTTTAACATCCGTTTCCTGAACTAAGGAGCTCAGAATGGACAGAACAATGACTCTTGTGCTTTTTTGTGGCTTCTGTAGAAGAGGCTTGGATGGAGGGGGTTCAATTGGTTGTAATCCCCATATTCACCACTAGATGCCACTAAATACTTGAACACATTGAACCTTTAATACAAAACAGTCATTAAAAACCAGACCAGACTTTTGCTTACCTTTGGAACATAGCAGTAGATGATGCCATGCCTGTCATCGACGATGAGATGATCCAGCTCTTTGTTGGGAATGTCATCAAATGAGCGGTTTTTGCCAGGAAATACCACACTGTCATTAGTGCAAATTTCCTGGAGTAACTTCCGCCGCTGCTCCTGTTGTTACATTTGGAAAACCATTAACAAATGTGCTGGTAGCAACTGAATAGTAAGGAAAGTATTCTCAGTTTTTTTTAGCTATAATGTCAAAAGTCTTAACATCTTGTTGAAATTAAAACAAAATAAACCCTGGCCTAAGGCTGTAAAAACTAAATACATCCAGTCTATTCTCCACTGTAATACTAATACTTCAAATAACAATTCAGAAGTGTACCTGTCTCTCACGGAGCTCGGCTGCGATTGGTGTCAGGTGAATTTTCCACTCCCGTCGCGGTATATACCGTTCTTCTTTCTCTGATTGGTTTCCTGTTTCAACTGGGGCGGGGTCTGTGGGTTCATCACTTCCCGGCTCCAAGAACTGGTTAACAAAGGCATCGATGTCAGACAGGAAAGACGGGGTCCGGGATGTTTGGGGCCGCTGCTGCTGCTGAAGAGGTGGATGTGGTGTTTTGGGGCCCGGGGAGACAGGCGTGTGCAAATACAGATGAGACGCTCCGACATCGTCCCAGTAGATGATGATCAGAAGGATCATGAAGGCCGAACCCAGGACTACAAAAATGCGGAACATCCTGGATGTTCCCATAGTGACTGACTGATGTGCCAGATATTGTTGCCTGCTACTGGGTCACCATAGCAACACAATTTGTCTTTACTGGGTGTCTCTACAGCATCACCATGGCAGCAGATTGAAATCTTTACCTGGTGCTCTTTTATGTGAACAGATAAGAGTTAAAGGGTTCTTGCTACACGGTCACCATGACAACAAAGTCAAGGTCCAGGAGCTTCCTCTCACCATGGCGATAGATAGATGGCAGCTAGAGCAGCGTCTGTGGTAGGAGTGGGGTTATCATGATGCTGGTGCACTGCAGGACTGGGAGGAACTGGTCATTGGTGGATTAAATCTCACCTCTGCTCAACGCCTGCAGCCAGAGACACAAACACACATGCATGTACACACTGATGCGTGACAGAGAAAACCAGCATACGCATTTTATTTTAGGCAGACTTGTACACATAACCACGTCATTCATGAAAATCCGTTTATGTGTTTGACTCATCGAAAAATCCTATATTTAAACAAAATTCAGTGATTTTAGAGCACATTTGGACAAAAAAACATTATGACACACAGATACAGTCACAGTGGATTTAACAAGCACACAGAAGAACAACGACAATTTCTGAATATTGCAGTCAGTCATTATGGTCCCACGCTCTAGAATTACCTACCACATGAATTAAGATATGATAAAAACAGCATCTCTTTTAAAAGCCAATTCTGAACACATGTATTTTTGTCACAGGCTTTTGACCGAGTTCTCATTTCAAAAATAATGATAATTGATCATTATCATTGTTTTTGATCATTATCAGTGATCACAGTCCCTTATCTCTGTCATCCTAGTATTCTAGTGTTTACGTCTCTGTGCTAAATTCTTTCCTTTCCTATTCAAGCACCTTGGGAAGTAGCACACTTACAAAAGCAAACAGCTTTAGAGAGAGGAACACATGCATGTCTTTGAAAAAGATGAATTCTACTGAAGTATTTTTGCTCTCAAAAACTACTAAAGTGAGTCAAGTCAGACAGTTTGTCGGGCTTATTTTTGACAAGATATGCTCAGAATTTCAGCTCACCTCTCAGATTTGACCCAGCTTCCACTGAAGCAGCAAAATTACAAGTACTTGTCAAAATGTCTGCATGCCAGCGGGCTCTACTTGGTTTATATTAATATACTGTGCATTGCACAAATATCCCGCTGTATCCATAGCAGGCGTCCTATGGACTCAGGTGAGGCATTGGCATGCTTTCATACTGAGCAGCCTTGAAGTAATAAAAGCCCCTATGTTGCTTGGAAGCTTTGAAATAGAGGAAATGGAAAATGTTTCACTGAGCTAACCAAGAAACTGACAAATTCTCTGTATCTATTCTCCTCGACCACAGTTCATTTTCTTGTTTCTACCGTATCACCAAAATGTCCTCTCCTTCCCGCTCAGTTAAAAGTCACAGGGCATCACTTTCCATTCCAGCACACTTCTAAATGTGGAGCTCTCATGCAACAGTGTTCATATTATTTCCTCTTTCCTGAAGCTAAGAGGGAACCATTGACATGGAAAATCATTCCCCACTCCAGTAGGTGCAGACCTCCGTCCTCTTCCTCTGTGCACACCAAAGGATTATCGCCTTTCCATTAATGCATTTCAATGTCACATGTGTACAGAAAGGGCAACAAATCTCAGTGAGTGGTAGGGTGTAAACTCTGAGTATTAAGTGACTACTGTGCAGTGAGTTTTGTCTCATTTATGTGAAAGCTTACATTACTAGTTGACAAACTGAGGTTTTAGATTACAAATGTATAAAAAAGGAGTATTGGTTACACAGGTCTACAGGTACAATGCCTCCACAATAAAAGCAGTGACACTTTATGAAGCTTGCGTTCCTAATATAGAAAAATGAAGTCAAAAATGCTGGTTAGCTGTAGTTTAAGATGTCAATGTGAGAATGTTTGTTTCAGATTTAATTCAATACAATGTCTGCACAGTACAGTACATTCACTGTTCAGGTTCTTTCCAGTGGAAGATTTATAAATCTATTGTATAAATGTACATAAACCAATATATGTGTAATAACACTTTATCATAGACTGAAAACAGCTGACCAGTACTTTTGTGATTTGTTTCCCAATTCATTTTATTCAAGTATGTACGATTTAGCAAATTTAATTTCTGAGGCAGATAATAAAAAAGTAGTACAGTGAATAAAATTTGTAAAGCCTACTTAGCTGTAACTATAACGAAAACGGATAATTGCGTATCGTCGTTTATGGAGGGACTATTTTTTCTTACTTCCAATACTTGGTATAGATTGTTTTTGTCAAATTAGCGCTTCAGGTTATAGTGGGTTAAATAGTATTGAATCTGGACACTTCCTGCAGCGTCTCTACAGTTCCACACAGTATTAAATCTACATTTGGGGTTTTTATTACACATATTTGTGAGTGCAAGTGCGACTGTAAGTTGCAGAATGCATGCTACAGGCTGTCATTCAGGCTGGAGATACGAGGTGGTTGGCGGCTTCCGAAGCATTGTTTTGGTTTGTTTAGCGCCATGTCTCCGCCGGTGACAAACCAGGTGTGTAAACAACGGATGAATCGGTGCAGGCGGACGGAGCTGAGCCAACGGGAGACGGACACCACACCGTCCAGTCCGCAGCAGCCGCCAGCGGATGCCAGACCGGACACAATGTAGCCTTTGACGGGAGGGCAGCGCCGTGGGAACGGGCTGTTCCTCACACCGGGGCGCCTTCGCCATGTGGCTCGGTTCATACGGAGTCAAATGTACGTGGCGATAACGGAGGAAGTAGAAAACCACCGCGGGTATCTGCCGTACAGCCCGGGGCTTTATCAATCCACGCTGTCAGGTTGCTTAACGGTATTTATGTGTCAAAGTAGACCGGAGGAGCCGCACCGGAGCAACCGGGCATGGAAAACTGTTACTACTGCCGAGACCTGAGATGTAATCTGTAAGAGTTCTCGTAGAAATGATAGAGATAAGTTTTGGATAACAGAAGCTTCTCTCACCTCACCTCTTTCGGAGTCCGTGGGCTCCCACCGCCGCGTCAGCTGAGCCTGTGATGCGCGAGCAGTCTCTCTCCCTCTGGAAGATGAAGCGCGGTCACGTAAAGCACCGCGAGAGTTCATGGCTGAGGTTTCTGCAGAGTGAGCTCATGTGGGGAAAAAATCACTTTTCTGGGTCAGCTCCAGCATAACATGTCTCTTCTCTGGGATGATTAATGTTGACAGTCACCCCCCCCACACATACACACTCTCTCCCGTCGCCCGTATTCCCTCCCACAGGAGAACTGTGCCGAAAATAACCTGCAGTACCTGCAAAAACAAATGTCATCCTCTCTCCAAAACCCAAGACCAAAGGAGTCATATTAAGGAAATGTGGCTGTGGGGATCTGTGTCTATTTCAGTTGCCTCGGGCTGATGCGGTTAAAATCCTGTTATTTGTGAACTTTATTCATCCTGGGAGATTAAACATGGCATCGAGCCCCCACAGAGCATCTGATTCACTCTGTAAAAGACATAGAGACTCAACATCATCTGCTTCCAATCAGTGTCACAGTGTTTCTCATAAACGTAAACTGTGGTAGTCATACTGCTGTAAAAAAAAAAAACTGGTACAGATGGTAAAAGAAAAAACAAACACATGCTTGCTCTGTGCACTGTCAACACATCACATTTAATTGTGAAATTTTTTTGTGCTGGTTAGGACAATTAAATTCAATATTTCATCTTCTGCACTTTGTTTTTCTGTATTTTTGCTGCTGTAAACAATGCAGTTTCCCCACAGTGGGGTCAATAAAGTCATATCTTATCTTGCTGCATAAAAAAACACATATTCCAATATGAACTCTTGGCAGCTCTCCACTGTGTAGCACTGTCGACTTAAGCAAAAGTAGAATAAATATTCATCTTTAATAACACTAAATGAGGTGATATTGCAGTTTCAGTCTGTGAGTGATATGGGCATAGTTGGGAATAAATACTCTATATTTAGCGTGTGTGTGCGTGTGTGTGTCTTTGCACATGGGCAGATTATCTAGCGCCCTTTGAAAGAGGTGACTTTAAATCCCTTTCTGGCAGGCACATTTTGTCAAATTGAACCTTCTGGTGGCTGTTGACAAAAACCATCCCACCATTTTAGAGCGTAAGCAGCACATAAAAGGTATTAAAACTGATTTATAAGCTTTGGAAATGAAAAGAAATTGACAGGCAGCCAAGAAGGTTCATTGGGCTGCGTAAAATACTGCTGAATGAACAGCTCCTTTTTGAGTGTAAAGTCCACATTTTTCAGACTTCTTTTTAGATATCCTCTATTTTTGGAACATCTTTAAGAAACACTAGGCTTTTTTTAATTTTAATTGGACTTTTACAGTGTTAATCTAATATGAGCCACTAGAGGTCAGTATAGTTTTAGTTTGAGAAGTCAGAATATGTACATCTGACATCTGACAGAAGCGCACTTTTGAACTGAAAGGTAAAAAAAAAAAAAAAAGGCATTTTGATGTTTTATTCTTTTATTCTCTAAAAAAAGCCACAAATGTACAAAATATATATTGTATTTACTTTTGGTCTACAGCTTGTGTTTTTGAGATAAATACAAATATTCATAAACATGTAACTACAATTCTTTTGAGTGTGTTTCTGCGTGTACTCTGGTGCTCAGCTACATGTTTTCATTTGCAGGCTGTTGTGTTTTTTTTTTTTGTGTGTGTGCTTTTCTACAGTAGGTCCTGCTCCACCCAGACGGTCTTCTTCTGCTCCTCCAGTATTCGGTCTTTGATGACCTTGATGAGGTCCTCTGTTCCTGCCCAGGCCTCGGGCTCCAGGCTGGCGTAGAGGCAGGGAATGCCCTCCAGCTCCTTCTCTTTTGCCCGACACAACCTGACAAACTCTTCTTCCGACTCCACACGCAATGGCAACCTCCTGCGTGGACAGGAAACAGGAAGGAAGCAGTGCTGTGGCGGTGAGTGCGGTAGAACCTCTGCAAACAGTGGTCTGTGTGCTTTGTTATTCTTCTCAGAAAAATTTAACTTACAATAATTGGTCCATAAACTGGAAAACTACTTTAACCAACCACAAAAGACATCACGGGTCGCGTTTTATTGAGAATTGTTTGTTGAGAATCAAAGAGAATAGTGATTATATGGGTAAGTGACTGACACATGTGGCATAGAGGTGGTAAATGTAGTCACAAAGCCAGGGCTGGGCAATAAATCCAATCAGTTATATTAACCCTCCTGTTATGTTCCGGGTCAAATTGACCCAGTTTAAAGTTTGAAGATCTAGGAAAAGTAGTTAAAAGTATTTGTTTAGTATGAAACTTCT
>JAPQRQ010000027.1:7955362-7967040 GCA_037367365.1 Apogon talboti | reverse complement strand
TTTATGTTCAGTTATTGATATATTTGCTGAAAAAGTCACTTTTTCTTCAGTTTTCTCTGTTTCTGATATAATAACCCCCAACTTTAATCTGAGCTTTCATGAACATCTACATGATCAGTGAATTAAACATAAGAAAATATATGATTTTAACTGAAAAAACACAAAATACAGAGGATAATATTATAATAAATGGAGCTGAATCACTTAAGAAAAGTTAAATCTAGAGAAATATTTGCCACACAAGTAGCACTGGGTCTTTATGGGTTAAACAGAAAAACCATGGTAGACGTTTCATTGTCTTAAACCCATCATGGTTTGGAACATGTGCATTAAAAGTGCAGGATCAACATCGTATCATCATCCTCTGTGGATTTACCGTGAGTTGCTGGGTATGGTGCCACGTTCAGTCAAGTCAGAGCCGCTGAAAGAGTCGACGCGTGCACACAGCCACTCACATCGGCCCTGGTACCTGGTGTCCAGGACGTGGACCACCTCGTCACAGCGCACACTCAGAGAGCAGCTGTCTGATTGGCCGGAAATGTTAAGGTTGACCCGTATGTAGAAGGAGTCGCCTGAAGACAGCGTGCCATCTGCTAGGTCCCTCTGAAGGCGACGATAAGCTTGAGTGCACACACAGAAAATACATTAACCACATATGTTCACACAGGCAGAGTAGTATTCATACTACACTTATTATCTACAAAACTGGGGAGTCAGTAACTTCAGTTCTATTCTATTTACTCAGCCCAATATCACAGGTTTAGTACAAAAGGGTTTTACTGTCTGTACAATAAACAACACCTCTGTCATTTGATCAGCAGCTTGAGTGAAATTTCAACAAAAAACTCAACCGAAGAAACAGAAAAATTTGAGAACAGGGAAACAGGAATGAAGTGTTAAACCTCAGGAAGAGCCACAGATAAGGGATTCCTCTTCCAGGACAGATAGACAGTACAAAAAGTGTTGTTTGTGCAGACATTTGGATAAACGATGTATGTAGACGATAAAGAAGAACTTCATGTAGCTAAATAGAAATGTAATGACATGCTACAGCACTAAAACTATTGCATTGTTACAATAAACAATGCAATAAAAGCTATAGAATTGAAGGTAAAAATAACTTATTTTCATTTTTCATTCTTAGTTTTTCGTGCTTCATATGGTTAGCCTCATAGCATACCGTCCTGACAAGTTTTGGCTTTTTTACATCTTATAATTGTCTTTATTGGAAACAGCACAATGCAACAGTTTTTTCAGATGCATTTTTGAAATTTTTGTGGAATGTCCTTTACAGTGGACAGCGTTGATTTTTTTTTTTTTTTCAATAAACCTGTGAAACTTGTCCCCTACAGAGGACAAAAATGCATTGTTGGGTGTCAGGAGGATAATTGCCCAAGTAATATTTTTTCAAGTCATAACCAATGATGCAAACACAGCAGCAGTGTGTTGACCAAAAATATGACTGAAGTAATTATGCTATGAGGCTAATGAAATTCCTTCTTAAGTAAATTGGTTTTAATAAATTATTAAACATATTTTAAATAAAATGTATTGCAAAGTATGGGATGTTTGGTGGTTTTATAAATCATATTTGACGTTTTGCATTCTTTCAACTTTTTTTAACTTCCATAAATCAAGTCTTATCTCTGAAAACTCAAATACTGACAACTCAAACAAATGTATGATTATGCGAAAACTAAACAGATATCAATTTTTCTATTTGTATGTGAAAGCCACATACAAATAAAAAGACAATGAAAATGTCTATACTAATTATTGCATAATCTAATATCAGTAATACTAGCAGTAATTTGATGCTTTTACATATTACATATACAAAATTTAGTATTCATAATGTTATTTGAGTATTAAACTATATGTTTTGCCATTTGAAAACATAAACAACAAAAATTTTGGACATTAAATGAAAAGGAATTATTTTTAAATGTTGATATTATCATTCTTTTTCATCCAAAACTGAACTTGAATATTTTACAAAACAAAAAAAACTCACATGAGAAGAATTTTTAATACAGTTTCATATCGTGTGAACATTTTCAGCTTCTCGTTTTTACCAAATTTATTTCTATTGGAGTTCAGCTTCTTTTAGTGTGAAGTAGTTTCTTGTTTGGTATTTATACACACTGACAGAATATTCTCAACATCAAAATGGGATGAAACTGTGCTTACTGTCAAAGCTGGCTCGATAGTGCAGCTTTACAGGACCAGAGCAGTGCTGTAGTGTCCAGTGAGCCTCTTCTTGAGTACTGGTGTCCAAGGAAACACTCTGGTTCTCCCCACGTATGGACCCCTCCAGCTGATCAGTGAAACACAGCACAAGAATAATGTTAATGAAAACACTGATGTTATTGCTTCTAATTTTTCTACTTTATAAATGAGTCCTTCATTAATTGGGAGTATAAATAATAACATAAAAACAGCTAAATACATCAAAAAATAACTCTAAAGATTTGTTGGATTTAGAGCATTACACAAGCAATAGAATAGAATAGGCTTTACATTACACAGGTTGTGTAATGAAATTACAGGTGGTCTTTACCATCAACAGTGTACTATACTATATACAACACAGTAAAATACAGACATATATTAAAAGAAAAAAGATATATATAAAAATAGTGTGCAATAGAGATAATTACAAATTATATACTGTATGACAAGGTAAGAAAATTCAAAATACAAATATAGAATTAAAAAAACATGTAACGTGAGCTGGGGTTAGACCTTCATGAAACAGGTTAGTTTTACCCGACTGATGATGTGTTGTTGCAATACTAATTATGAATAAGATTATTATGAGTGACAAAATTTAGGACTAAAATCAAAAATAGGAATGAACAGTTTTTGCAGAAAGATGAAAACTACATAAAAACTACACACCAACAGGAGGTGGTGGCCCTCCCGTAGCCCGGCCCTGTCTGCCATGGAACCAGGCTGGACCGACGAGATGAAGATCCCACTGTCGTTGCCGCCGACTAGAGTGATGTCCTTCAGCAAGTTGTCACCTAGCAACGACAACTCCTGCACCGGCTTGAGAGACGAGCTGATTCTGGAGAAGGAGGACAGAGACGGACGAAACGGCCTGTGTGAAAACACAAAATGACATGAGTGTCATCGTGAACAGAGGGAGGTGTTTAGAAGTTTGACTTGCAGGATGCAGCCATGACATTAGAACCACTGACAGATGACGTGATGATGATGATTATCTCATTACAATGGGAACTTTTAGAGGAGGGGGTGTATTAGGCTGCAAGTAACGGTTTAGTTCCTGAAGGTAGCAAAATAAGCAAGTGTAAAGGTCTGAATGAGTTTTTTATTTTATTTATTTATTTTTTGTGCAGGTCTGTTGCGTGTTTCCAGTCTGCAGTGGTCAGTTACTTACCTGCCTAATACTGTTAAAGTCCTACGAGGGTAATTCAAAAAGTTCTAAGACAAATGCCATAGATTAAAACTGAGTCAAACTAGTTCAACAAAATTCTATCAAGAAGGAATTTTTCGGTGGAAACATCGCTTGCAGAAGTGTATCGACGTAGGTGGATGTTATGTAGAAAAATAATTTTGTTACTTTCAAAAATAAAGTTTTTTTTAATTTGTCTTAGAACTTTTTGAATTACCCTTGTATTTTGCAACTCTAACTGAAGTATAGACTGTACAACATTGGTGGACGGAGGAACCATGACACCATACTAAACTGTTTTCAAGTTACTAGACTTTTTAACATATTTTCTTTGTGGAGGAAGATGTGACCAAATTTGGACGAGTTTCTGGAGCCAACCCCAGCAGTCACCCGTGGTATTACAACTTCATTTTCTCTATTTTGTTTTCTGTATTTTTGTTGCTGTAAACACTGCAATTTCCTCACAGTTGGATCAATAAACTCATATCTTATCTTTAAGATACTTCACATTGGCTTCACTTTGGAGGCATGGATTCAACAAGACCTCTAAAGGTACGGGTGTCAAACATAAGGCCCGTGGGATGAATTTGTGAAATGCAAAAATTACATTTAAGATATTAACAGTCAATGACGTTAAAGTCAGCTTTATTTCAGGGGCCACATTCAGCCCAATTAGAAGTGGGTCAGGCCAGTAAAATTCTACAATTAAAAAAATAATGTGGAAGTTGTGATTAAAATAGCTTTGGGTAACGTGACTTCCACATAATATGTCGACTACGTGAAGACTTCATACAGTTTGTACAATAACTCTCAGCTTTAATCTGAGATTTTATGAACATCTACATCATCAGTCAATTAAATATGGGAAAATACCTGAATTTAACACAAAAATGCAAAATACAGAGCATAATATAGGAATAAATGGTAATAAATCACTTAAGACAGGTTAAAAATAGAGATAAATTCATTTGGGAACTGCAACAAAAGTAAAACTGGGTCTTTATGGGTTAAACCACATCAACTTAAAGGACTAATACATCCCACCCACTGAAATTGGATAATTAACATCAACCCTTCACCGGTCAGTGGTCATTGTTATGGCAGATTGGTGAATGTCTGTACCGTTCTAAGGAGAGTTTCCTGAAGATACTGTTGACATGCTCCAGGTCATAAGTATCCATCCCCTCAGACTGATGTGAGGAGGACGACGAGTGGACAGAAGGAGCACCATGCAGTACTTCGTCCTCTAAGAAAAGAACAGTCAGACGGTGGACAGACGGGAAAACAAATAGAGTCATAAAACGGCAACACAGTAATGTAGAACAGCAGTGTAATTTTGATCAGGGTATGAAAGATGTTCAGTATAATTTACCAAATTCTATTTCCTGGTTGTCACTGTCAAGGTCAGAGTGGCTAAAAGAGAAAAAAAAAATCAGATCATAAAAAAGTAAAATGTATTTATTCCATTATTTAAATAGTTTTAGCTTTGTGGATTAAAAAAAAAATCATTTTGCCTGTTTTAATGCCTATGGAGAAAGTAGTAAAAAAAAAAAAAAAAAATCTCCTTAGGGACAAAATACATCAAATCAAATCAATCAAAACTGCAATTTTCAATCAGATTACAGCATAAAATGGTACATTACAGGCTTTTAATCCAGATCACTGAGTTGTAACTGTTTTGTTTTTGCTATCTTTGATGAGACTGAAGCATTTAATGAAACTCTTGTCCCCTTACATTACATCCATCACGCTGAATAATTCCACTGTATTATATTGTGAATACACTAAATGAAACATATATGTAAATCAATTCCATGGTCTTTATAAAGAATTATGTTAATTTGTCATAAGTTGTTGTGAAGTTGTTGTGGTGGAGAGGATGTCAGTTCAATGATATTATCAGACTAGAGCATGATCAGGTCTGATATGAAGGAACACGGAGTGCAAATGACAGAAGCTACTGTATATGTCAAAACCTGGCAGATTTAGAAATAAAGTGAAAATATGCTCTCAGTTTTGGGGTCATCGTCTGAATCAGCGAGAAACTGATCATGCTGTCAGACATTTTTGTGCTGCGTGTGTGATTTTTTTCTTTTTTTTTCAGAGCAATAGCTGCTGCCTTTTCTGATTTTATAAAAACTCCTACTCTCCCATTTTCTAGGAGGACCGATATATGAGACAATGTAAAATTCTATTCCATAGTTATAAGTGTAGATATATAGTCAGACAAGAGACAATTAGTGATGGTATCCATAGAGACAATTAGCAACAGAATAAAAACAGTAATAGTAAGTATGTATATTTATTTCATTCTATTTCACCCACTGGCATTTAAAGGGTTAACAGCCTGAAAATGTATCAGTATGTGACAGTTTTGATCAGAAAAGTTGGGGATAATAATAATAGTTTTATGTTTTGGACACAAGATGAACCTTTGAAGCCAAACCCAAGGGTTGAACCAACATAAATTCATTAAGAAGGTCATTTCTTGTTGAATGACATATAGTACGCAGGTTTAACTACCTGCGGGGGTAGAAGTCGTGTTCCTTCTCCCTCTCCCTGCGATAAAGCGAGGCTTTCTCTGGTGGTTCAGGTTGTGTGGACAAGATGCTGTCGTTACGGCACCGCAACTGGACATTTCACAAAGTAGAACGATTCAAGAAGACAACAAAATTTATTATAACACTGCATTAGACCTGAAGGTAGTTCCAGATCTATAACTTCATTAGCCTCATGCATAAATGCCTAAGTCATACACTATATGGACAAAAGTATCGCGACACATTGAATTCAGGTGTTTCTTTTCTAACAGGGGTCTGGGATACAAAACAACAATGACAAATGTCATAATACAGTTTTATATTGTGATAAATATCATATTGATTATTAATATTGATGTTTATATCTCAAATCAGCATGAACAGGACATATTACAACTGCAGACATGATGTGTCCCAATATTTGTGTCCATATAGTTTATAAACATCAATATTTCCTTTTTAAGTTTAATGGCAGATTTTTCTTCCTAAATGAAATGTGAAGAAAGTCGATGGTTAGTTGTGGTAGAAAATTATTATTAAGAGTCAGAGCATGAAATATATTTTAGAAATTTAGAGGTAGAACATTTTAAATCATAGTCATGGAAAAAAAAAAACTAAACCAGTGTTGAGAGAACTTAAGTAAAAACCATCTCTGAGGCATTTTGGAAGCAAAGGTAACAAATTAAATAAAACTAACCAATGCAATGCAATTATATTTATCCAATATAATACTATATTATGACATTTGTCACTATTGTTTTGTATCCCAGACCCCTGTTAGAAAAGAAACACCTGAATTCAACATGTCCCAATACTTTTGTCTATATAGTGTATGACTTAGACAGTTATGCTGTGAGGCTAACGACATGTAAATGTATTTGGATCCTATAACCCCTCTCACCATATTTGGCCTGGTGCACGGCTCAGACATCACGAATGAAACCAGGGAGGGGGATGGGGAGGAGGCGGAGAACAGGGGAGCGGAGGTGTGTGGATACGTGGGCGACACTGGGAAAATGGGCGAAGAAGGGAGGGAGCTGTTGATGTGGTTGGGTGTGTGAATCTCCAGAAAGTCTCCTCCATTGACTGATAAAGATGAAGGTTAGACAGATGTGAATAAGTGTACAGGTTATGGTGGGAGACATGAAGAGAATGTGGGACTGTGTGTGTGTGTTTTACCTGCAGACTGAGTCGCCTCTGAGTTGACTTGAAGATCTTTAGGTGCAAAAACTGGAGACCTTACTCTGTTCTAAAAGACAAAGTGTAAAAGCTGTGTTCATTTCAGCATTATTTTAACCCATGAAGACCCAAACATCCACCATCCACCAAAGCATCTACTGATCTAAAATGTTTAATACCTGTTGATCCACTAATCCTGTCAATACATGGAAATAATTGGTGTAAAACGCGGTTTGTCATCTTTTCATGGTGGAAACATCATCATCTTCTACAAAATGATTCACCAGTAAAACCCATGGAGTTGAATCAATGACAGTGGATGGACACACTGGGTTTATATTCAGTTAATGATATATTTTGCTGAAAAAGTAACTTTTTCCACAGTTTTCTGTAGTTTTGATACAATAACCCTCAACTTTAATCTGAGCTTTTATGAACACCTACACGGACAGTCAATTAAATATAGGAAAATACCAGATTTTCACTTAAAAATGCAAAATACAGAGGATAATATAGGAAAAAGTAGTGATAAATAACTTAAGAAAGGTTATAAACAGAGAAAAATTCATTTGGGAACTGCAGCAAAAGTATCACTGGGTCTTTATGGGTTAAATCACATCAATTTAAAGGACTAATACATCCCACCCACTGAAACTGGATAATTAACAATCAACACTTCGAGTTACTTTTTGATATAGATTTGATATAATAACCCTTGACTTTACTCTCAGCTTTTCTAAACATCTACATGATCAGTGAATTAAATATAGGAAAATACCAGATTTTCACTCAAAAACATTAGAATTTTATAGTAAAAGGTGATGAATCACTTGGAAAAGACAAAAAAAAAATCATTCAGAAGTTGGGACAAAAATAGCTTTGAGTCTTTAAGGGTTAACATGACTTCCACATAATATGTCTGCTAAGTGAAGACTTTGTTAGACTTTGCTGTGTTGCTGACCCCTGCTTTGAGGTTCGGTCTGCGTTTGAGGCGAGGCTCCTCAGAAAAGAACTTCTCCTCTGGGGATTCATCACTGGACCATTCTGATTGGCCCTGGACTGGTTTAAACTCCTCCCCCTGAGAGATGATCGTCGGAGGCAAGTCCCTTGGGAGACTCTGCAGAAACAAGGGGAAAAGTACCCATTACAGATCTGAACAGAAGCAGTGAGTGGTAGTTGAAGAAGAACATCATCATACATGAGTTAATGAAGAATGGTATTTCAATTACATAAATATGCATAAATGAGAAAGATCTTTGCATTTGTCTCAATCAATAATCTAAGTATGCATGAATCCAAAAAGAGGCTGAGAATAATATCTAACTCACTTTTCCATTATATGAGAATTTTTAGTAGATAATATACACTATACAAAGTTGGAATAAGATATTTGTACCTCTTCTCATGAAATAATCAAATAATGTGATTTATTTTTGATAGATAGTGTAGAAGTGTAACTGGGACTCAGCATGTAACCACTGCACTAGGTGATTAATGATGACAATAAAATTTTACTGAGAATAAGGTTTATCTTTGTTTATCCTGTTCCTCCAAAATATCAACAATACAAAAGAAATAAAATATCTAAGGATATATACGTTAACTGATGCTCCTTAATTCTTATATTAGAATAATTTTACATCATAATCTGAATGTATTTTACATTTTAAGGCTTTTTTAAGATGCAACAGACTCAGCTGATCATCAGTTAATTCCACAGAACCTTCTATATTTTACATTTGATGTCACTTTGCATGTTTCAAGGTCAACCCCCTCAAATATAATCACCTTTCCATAAATAAAAATAAAAAAATAAAAAATGCAAGTACTTGTGTAAAAAAAAAACTACTTTATTTTAATGTCTTCAATATTAGAATTTCTTTACTAAAACAAAACTGAACGAGTACAGTAAAATACCCTAAAATGTATGTGAAGATACAAACAGTAGGCCTTTGAATGACTTTGCATCATATTACATAATATGATATGAAAGATATTAAACTATTCTAACTTCAAATTAAATAAAGAAAAAATTATAAACACGAAATTCATTCCAGCATGCATCTGTTTTCAATGTGAACAACAGAATGGGAAACATTATCATTATATATAACATTATATTATATAAATATAAAAACTTTTTCATCTTGTTACATCTTATCAGGTTTTAACAGCATTTTCATCTAAGATTTGTTTTTTCTATGTGTTATGTTTCCACTGATGTTGAAATTAGTCTTGTTGTTGAGATGCAATGTTGCAAGGTATGCAAAGATGATTAGTTATTCCATTCAAAGTAAAATAATGAGCCTGTTCTGAACATGCATAGGTACAAAGTACTGACTTTGTTTAAAAAAAAAAAGAAAAAAATTGCTAAAAAAAATGGAGTAGTGAAAATCCTATTTTGTTACAGTATGAAAGCATTTGTCCTCAGTTACGTCCCTGATCACCCCTCCTGATCACATTTTCTTACCTGGTCCAGAACAATGTCCTTGGATATCCGTCTTAGGCGAGACTCCAGAGTCACCAACTTGGCGTCTTTGCGAACAATTTCAATGTGGAGTTCATCGCTCTTTTCCTCCAGCTCTCTGATCTGCTTGCGATATTTGTCTTTGTCAATGAGACTTTGTGAAAACTGATGCTGGGCCTCGTCTCTGGACCGAAAAGCCTGGAATGAGAGGAGTAAGAAGTGGACGTAAAAACATCACAGAAAATATAAGCCCTCATAATGTTCATGAGGATCTACCTGGTCCCGCTCCTTCTCCACCTCCTCTAACTGGATGGTGATAGTGTCCATACGGTTACGGTACATTTCACAGTCTTTCTGCAGTGTGGAGCTCTTCAACTCCAGCTCCTCCTTCTCCTCCAGGTACTAAATACAAACACACACACACACACAAGCACAGGCATCATTGGTAGAGTCAGTTTAGTGGACAAAGAAAAGCAGAAAGGGAAGAGAAACCGATAAAAGACCAGCTAAAGTACAAATGAAAGGGTGTGTTTCACAAGTGTTCTCATGGGTATAAGACTCATCTGGTGGAGGGCTTGTATTTCTAGGGTGTGTGTATGATATGTTTCAGTGTGTTCCTTTGCTTTGCTTCAAGTTCAATGTAACTGGAACTCATTCATTTGAACTAAATTCACAGTCTGACTTGTGTGTGTGTTTGTTACCTTGTCTCTCAGTTCCTCCGCCTGTCGGACTTCCTCCTGGAGGTTATAGAGGCGGTTGACCAGGTCCTGTCTGTCCTCAAGCGCTTCTAGTCGGTCATGCTCCAAAATGTCAAAGATGGTTTTATCTGTTGCAGGTAGCAGATTAGGCTGTGGGTATAGAAACACATTATTGGACATGGATGTGGACACTATTAGCACCCCTACTAAAGGACATAGGACATTGGGATAAGTTCCAGCACACTCAGAACCCTTATGAGGACTAAACAGTTCAGAAAATGGATGGATGGATGGATGGATGGATGGATGGATAAAGGACCGCGGCAAACTGCTAATTCAATACATTGAAAATATATTTGTATGTTAATACGCTCAGGAAATGCACTTTAAATATGGTGAGTCAAAATAGTTACAGAGCAGTAAGATGGTCCCAGGTGTTTTACTATTATATCTATTTATATTTAATGTACACGTAGTAGTGGGACATTCCCATGCCCACTGATCTGAAATATTATCATGACAAAAATGTTCATGACAGTTGTTGTCAATTATTATCACAAATGATGTCAAATCCACATTTCTTTTTGTTTAGGTATTTGGTTTGGTTTGGTTTGGTTTGGTTATTTATGATCAGAATTTGACAAATATTCCACAAATTTAAACGTAGAACATTTATAGAACAATTGCAATGCTAAAACAATTGTAGTAATTCATAAAAGTAAAAAAAAAAGCATTTTGTGAGCATAGGAATGTAAACAAAATTAACCCTAGAATTCAAATTTAACATTAATAGCAAAAGATATTTATCACAAATAAAATATAATATAAAAATAATATATATAATATAATATATAAAATGAGATCATGACATGTCCTATTATGGTTTTGTAGCCTTCTATTAGGAGTGAAACACCTGAATTAAATGTGTCCCAATACTTGGTGGAGAGACCATGTGACCCAGATACAGGAAGTGACTCCTCCAGTGATGTGTCTAGTTTCCCTGAGTTTCTGTTATGACTCTGCACCTGTATGATGGACTGTAGCTCCTGGAGTTTGAGCTTGAGCATCTCGTTCTCCCGTTCCAGCTCAAAGATCTGCTCTCGCTTCGGCCGGTTCTCGATGTCGTTCTTCAGCTTCAGACTCTGCTTCCTCTCCATGTTACACTCCTCTTCCACTTTATTCAGCCTGTGCTTCAGCTGATCAATCTGGACAAAATAGGACAATGAATGAGTGTGATTTTTGTGAGAAATAATGGATGGATAGATAGAAATTACAGAAATTAGATAGATAGATAGATAAATAGATAGATAGATAGATAGATAGATAGATAGATAGATGGACGGACGGACGGACGGACGGACGGACGGACGGACGGA
>JAPQRQ010000027.1:7922024-7933932 GCA_037367365.1 Apogon talboti | reverse complement strand
ATAACGATGTAATGGTGTCCAGGTGTGCTGGAAGAGGGAAATATCTAAAACATGCAGGACACCAGCCCTCGAGGACCGACTTTGGACACCCCTGCCTTAGACAATGACTGTGGATTTTGGATACAGTGTGACACATAGCACTTCATAAGATTCTGTTCAGGTTTGGAGAACATGCAGTTAAATACACTATAGACCTTAAAAGATAGTTTAATTGTTCAGTGTTGATAAAGGTCAGCATTGAAGCATGTAGCATATACCACAGGTCTACCACTACATATTTCAACACCAACTTCAGCTGCAGCAAGACAATGTCCTGACACATACGTCCAAGCCTCAGAGGGAAAACAGTCAACTATAGTGTTATATCTCATGGAATGGTCTGTCCAGTCACCTGACCGAAATCCTGTTGAACAGCTCTAGGATGAACTGGATCATAACGTCAGAAAAAATATCCAAC
Organism: Apogon talboti; assembly: GCA_037367365.1. Classification (NCBI taxonomy): domain Eukaryota; kingdom Metazoa; phylum Chordata; class Actinopteri; order Kurtiformes; family Apogonidae; genus Apogon; species Apogon talboti. The sequence continues at coordinate 7,933,475 of JAPQRQ010000027.1, read as the reverse complement.
TAAGAACACTGTTGGCAAGTTTACAAGAGGCATGACAACATATTTAAGGTGAATATTTGGAGAAACTAACTGTCCAGTTGCCGGTTTAGAGCATGTAAAACTATAAAAGCAGCTAAGGGAATATTTTTAAATGAAAATAAAGTTCACTTTTTTTTAAAACAATATCTGTACATTTACGTGTTTGTTTGGTCAAAATAATTGCTCTGACTTAGTCGTAATCTCTTTTTGTGTCTCAGAGGCTCATAAAAGAACAGATACAGAGCTGCAGAAAGCGGTGAGTCGACATACAGTGCATTCATTATGTTTGGTGTAATGATGAAGCAAGAATTCTAGAGCAGAAGTGTCAAACTCATTTTAGTTCAGGGGCCACATTCAGCCCAATTTAACCTCATGTGGGTTGGACCAGTAAAATAATAACATAATAACTTATGAATCAGGATCCAAAATTTCCATTCTCTTTTTGTTTTATTGGGGAAAAAAATTAAATTATATTATGAAAACATGAATAACCTGAACAACCATGTACAACCTGAAATTTATTAAGAAAAACAAGTGGAATTTCAACAATATTTTGTCTCAGCTTATTATTAACACAACTTACAGATCACAGTGGATTTACAAATGCAGAAAACATTTAGTTACAGGCTTCAAATTGTTAAAATTGCATTTATTTTTCTAAAGACATTTTCAGTTCATATTTGTTCAGGTTATTCACATTTTATTGTGAAAGGATAGTTTATGAATGGAAATATTTCTGTACTGTAATTTTACTTTTTTTTCACATTAAACCAAGAAGAAAATTTGGAGTTGTCATTATTTATATGTTATTACGCTATTTTAATTGAGATCACATTGGGCTGCATGTGGCCGCTGAACTAAAACAAGTTCAACACTGTTTACTGTTAATATTTTCAGTGTAATTTTTCCACTTTGAAAATTAATCTTGTGCTGGATTGGACCCTTTGGTGGCCCAGTTTTGGTCCACTGGCCGTATGTTTGACACCCCTGTTCTAGAACAATCCTCTGTTACTGTTTCTTTACTGTATTTCAGTGCATTTGTTTGACTGTAACAGGTCTTTGTGTTTTTTTCATGTACATTCAGTAAGACAAAGGAAAAATGTATGGGACCACTTGATTTGGGTAAATGTAAAAGACAAAACCTGATCACATTTTCCTAATAATCCAATTTTTTTTTTGTTGTCGGCTCTTTAGTGCCTGGTGGAGGCAGTGTGTATCCTGGACTGTGTGTGTTTAGAGGACACCTCTCTGGTCTACCGAGTGTTCCCATGCATAAAGGCGCTCTATGGGCGGCTCAGCTCAGACCTGTCTTTTGCCAGAGTCCTCGTTCCCATAGCCCAGTTCTACCTCAATCATGGTGTGTGCACCGGCGTCTCTCTCTCTTTTTTCCCAAATCACATATGGACTGAACCACAAACATGTCTGGCAGAGGCTGAATGTGTGTCTTTACTCAGGTGAGATGGCAGCAGTGGACTGTGAGCCTGTGTGGCAGCTGGTGTTCGGTCGATTCCCTGCAGAGCTGTTCAATGACCCATTCCTGGCTCACGAGCTTCTACGTTTCCTTCGACTTAATATTGAGAACCTGCAGCTCCGAGTTCCACAGTACACCCACTCCTTCCCAAACATGCTCAAGGTGCAAACATACATGATGTTTTTGCATACATGTAGAATCCATTCGTATTTGAATACTTTTTTTTTTTTTCATACCTTCGTCTGCTATTTCCTTTGATGTGTTACATATATTAGTGTGCATTTTCTGACTCTGCATCAAGTTATTGTGCTGTGAGGAGTCCATGTGGGGACAGACTTCAGACTTACATTGTCTGTGTCTGCAGTTCTTGGCGTGGGACAGCTCAGCTGTGGTGGATGATTTTGTGGATCTGCTGCCCTCTCTGGTGACAGCTGGAACTGCAGTGGAGCTGCTCCACACACTGTTGGACCTGCCCTGTTTGTGTGCTACGCTGGTCTTGCAACTCAGGTGCACACACACATACATCTGACTGAAACTGCTTAAAGGGTGAAATGCTAGTTTTGCTAAATATTCTTGTAAATAACGGAGCTTTGTGTTTGTTGCAGGTCAGCGTGTCTGCCCATTACTGAGCCAAGTGGTCGCGTCCTTCAGGCACTGGATGCATTTCGAAACCCCTCTGTCCGGGGGCTTTTCCTCTTCCTGCTCCGAGGGGAAGCAGGTTCAGGTAATTACTGTAATAGTTAAAGACTGGAGATCTAAATAGACTGCTTTCACTATGTTGTCTGATATATAGACTTAGTTTACAGAACATATAAGGGAGAGGAAGGTACTTAATTTCCTAATTTGACCTTTACTGTTCAGTCCATCACTGTGCCATTTTGGATAATAAAGCTTATTGTCTCTGCAGCTTTGGAAATAACAATCAGACTATTTAGGATTTTCTATAGACATTGACTACGGTAGTCTATGCTTTTGATCTGGATTGTTCAGCATTAGATTTTCATGATTTATATTTTGCCTGTCATTAAGAAAACTGGGTTTTGTCATTATTAATTTCGATATAGTTTATTCCTATATTAAATTTGTTAAATAATAACAATATAATAAATAGCATTTATAAAGTGCCTTTCATTCAAAAGAATCTCAAAATTCTACAGTCAAAAAAAAGACTTAAAATAAATTACTAAATGAAATAAAATACTAAATGTAGACATTTCATATTTTGATTTTACTCTTAGATTTCCATACATGGAAAACCCTGATGGAATCACCTTCATGATAAACATTAACTTTTTGTTACTTTGTCATATTTTAATTTCAGTATCAGCATTTCCACTAGTATCGGTCAGTCTCTAATTTTAAAACGTATGATTAAATATACATGACATGAATTTGCTGATTATCTGTTCTGCTTCATAGGCGACACTATTGAGCGTCTGAGCACGCTCCATGAGCTGCTTGCCGAGGCTGCTGATTGGCCAAGAGTCGTCCAATGTGCTCAGACTGTCCCTGTGCTGTTGCACATATTTTTCAACACCGTCATTAAGGTAATTAAACTATGTGTCTTTTTGTTCATGAAAAAATACTCACAAGTGTCTTCACTGTTTACAAAGACAGCGCAGTTGATTTTTCTTTTTCCTCTGCCTTTTTCCACATTTCATTGCTTAATAAATATAACTCTAGTCGTTCAGAGCTGCAGCCAGAGTCTTAAAGAAAACAAAGAAAATGGATCAGATAACAGAAGACACTGTACTGGCCTCTATCTTTCAAAACTGATAATTTTACAGGCCTAATGAGCTGTTATAACCTTCCTCCTCTGTATTTTATGTCATTTTATATTTCATCCAGATTACTGCTGATGTTTTAAATGTCATTTTTAATTCAGCCATGAGCTTTTAAAATTTTAATCACTTTTTTTGTTTAATTTGTTATTCCTAATGTCTATTTCTTTACGTGTTTTTTTTGTTTTGTTTTATTGGTTTTTTACTCACTGTCCTGTACATATTTTCAACATTGTATTGTATCATTGTTGTGATTATTTAGTCTCAGAACTTTAATATGTGCAAGAGAAACTTGCATTCAGGTCATTTTAAAATGTTCTTGTTCTGTAGGTGGCTGATGAGAAGCTTTTAGCTCACTTGATTCTGGTGCAGCTGGAGAGAAGCAGCCTCCTGCTCAAACTCCCAAAGTACATAAAGGAGGTGCACAGGTAAACGGACACACCAATAAGAACTGAAGCGTTAACTCTGTCCTCTGCTGTAGAGGCTGGATGTGGTTGAACTCTCATGTCCTGACTTGCTCTGTCCATGTCTTGCTGCTTCTACAGGGTGTTCAGCTGCCACCTGCTGAACCTGTGCAAACTCCACCCGTCTCTTGTAGTAGACCAGTCCCACGAGCTGCTGGAGTTCGCTGGAACCACAGCCAACGTCTACAGCAAGGAAGAAGTCTACACACATGTGGTAATAAAACTCTGTGAGATATTAACCGGAGAAAAATCTGTGTATTCTTTGGATCCTGTACAAAACCAACTTCACCTCAGCTTCTTTTTCTATGTATCAGAAAAATGGTAAAATATTGAGCTAAAATAATAATTTGTGCCAAACCTGACACTCTAATAATGTTTGGCTTCCAGGTGTGGGTACTGGGAGAGTACCTCTCTGTGTCATGTGACGCTCGCTGCTCTGTGAGGCTCATCACTTCCTGTTTCGAGGCGTTAGAAGCCGTGCTGTTTGAGATCACCTCATCAGCCCCGCCCACAGGGGCAGTTTGCCCCGCCCCAAGGATCATCACCACCTTAATGAGTGCTCTTGCTAAGCTGGCCTCACGGTCACATGACCTCATTCCCAGGTGCCTGCCTGCGTGTGCATCAACTTCTAACTTTTATATCTGAGGTGAATCTCAAATGAACTTGTTCACATATTGGAATCGTCAACGTGTTGTTCCCTTCTCTGTTTCAGGATATCTCTGTTCTTCTCTAAGCTACGAACAGCAACCAGAGGTGGGTCAGTGGCCTGGTGCTCTGACGAGGAGGACCTTGTTGCCATAGTTACTCGAGGGGAAGAGTTGTGGTCACTGCTCAAAGCCCCCGGTGTGGCTCAGAGCGTCCTGACCCCGCCTCCCCATGTGAACACCGCCCAGTGGCATCGAGACACCAACGTGGCCATGCCACTGCAACTGCGGACCATCACCAGCCTCACACACTCACAATGACACACACACTTTATTGATTGCACACAAAGTATATAAATATCATCCTGGAGAAGCATCTGTGATGTTTCCTTATGAAAGGGGCAAAAAGCCAGATATTAATGAATCTAGATAGGTTGTTTTTTTTTTTTTGTCAGGAAATAAATTATATTATGTGATCAAAAATTGCAGTGATGATGTTCATTTGGCAAAAAACAAAACACAAAGCCATCATAGTACAATATAGTGTCTTTTTAATATATCGATTTGTCAGAAATAACATTTTACAAAATAGATAATCTGATTTAAAAAAAAAAAAGAAAGATTTGCTCACTTCCTGAGTAAATACTCTGTTTAAAACTGAAACAGTTTAACTACCAGAGATTATAAAAAACCTGAAGCGTGATCTACACAGTGCTTGAAGAAGTATAAAAACTATGAAAATAAAACTTCAGATTCATTTATACTTTATGTGTATAATTTACATGTATATTTTGTTACTGTATCTTCTGCAAATTTCCATCAAATCTACTTTATACATCAACGCTGTTAACAGAAAAGTGCTCAGAAATAAGTGCATCACTTTCACTAAACTGGCAATCGAAGTCCTCTAAACATGTCGACTGAGTAATGCGTGAGGAAAACACTACATCAGTGTCATGAATTTAACATCTACACCCAGTTTTCTGTGCCACATTAACTCTCAAGTAACCAAAGACTAAGACATTCACCTTTAAATCACACAGTAAATGATGAGAATACTCTGTAATGATCATAAATAACATCAGACCAGTTCTACTGAAGCCTGACAGTCTGTCTGCACACTGACAGTCACTTCATATTAGTGATGCATTGTGGTTTGAGATGAGCATAGGATAACAAAAACCCAAATTCAGTGGCAGCAAAAACATCATAGTATTTAAAGTGTAAATACTCAGAAAATGGTTGAACTTCCATTAGAGAACTTTATATTTTCCTCTTATGCCTGTGCAAACTGGATAAGAGTTACTAAAATATAGGATATAATTGTGACATGAGTGTGAATTTCAATATGTGAAAGTAGCACCATTAGAAAAAGGAATGTCTGTAGAGTAAAATTTGGCACATGACTTGGCTGGAGTAGTGAATGGATAAAGTTAACTGACTTGGGACTGTGAAGGCAGTGTTGTCATGGCAGATTTTGGTTTTTGGTTACAGAAAATATGGACCGGACAAAACATGGTCATATAAACTTTCCGGTACAGTTTGTTTTGTTCTATCATTCCAAATATTTCCTAGAAGGGGATCAGATTAAACACATCCAAAATTGTTCATTTTGTTAAATCTTGAATGATACCTTGATCATCTTTCTGTACAGTTTGACCAGGGGTGTTGAACTCATTTTAGTTCAGGGGCCACATTCAGTCTAATATGATCTGAAGTGGGCCGGACCAGTGAAATAATAACAGTGAAAAGAGTAAAATTACATTACGAAAATGTTCTACAATCTACAAAGTTTAATTAAAAATGTGAATAACATGAACAACCTGAAATGTTAAGTGCAATTTTAATAATATTCTGCCTCAGTTTATCATTTCCACGTGTGCATTGCAACTTACACATCACAGTGGATCTAGAAATACACAAAACATTTAATAACAGGCAGAATATTGGTAAAATGACACTTCTCTTCAGACATTTCAGGTTGTTTATATTAATATTTACATTTTTTGTAAAAGGATAGTTTCTGAATCTAAATATTTCCATGTAATTTTGCTTTTTTATACTAAAAGAGAAAAATTTGGAGTTGTCATTATTTATACATTATTACGTTATTGTTTTACTGGTCTAATGCACTTGAGATTGAATTGGTCTGTATGTGGAACCTGAACTAAAACGATTTTGACACCATTGATTGTTGATTTTTATCTCCAGTGTAATTTTTGCATCTCACAAATTCATCCCACAGGCCTGACTGGACCCTTTGGTGGGCGGGGTTTGGTCCAAGGGCTGTACGTTTGACACCTGTGAGTTAGACCAATCTTTTTGATAATAATTAGCATTAGAAATATATTTCTGCATTTGCAATGTGACTTTATAGTCATCTCCGGTTTGTTTCAGTCAGGCTTAGTGCTCACTGATCTGTCTGTTAGCAACGAATAACTGCATGTTGATTTTTAGTCAAATATGCAAAGTGTTTGGTCCCAAGTTTTGGCCCCAGCTGATCTGCAACAGTCAGTTTCTTTGTATGAGAAAACATGATTCCTGGCCGCCTGACGTGGAGCGACGCAGTCCCAGGTGTGAACGGTTAGTCACCTGGACGTCTGCAGCATGGGCCCAGGTACGTACAGGTACCTCCAGATGGCGTAATAATGAACAGCCGCTCCAGCTGCGACAAAAAGATGCCAGATGGCGTGAGCGAAAGGGACGAGGCCATCGCTCTTAAAGAAAACCACGCCCACCACGTAAAACACTCCGCCTACAGCCAACTCACACACACCTGCACGCTCCACCTGGAAACACAGGAGAAAATACACAGCTCAGCAGGTTTTACTCATCTTTAAGTGTGTTACCGTTAAACAGCCAAGTTCAAGCATGTGCACACATTTAATACATGTGGAGACTTTCAAAACATTTAAAAGAAAGTTTAGTGTGTTTTTGGTGAAATTGAAGTTTTACTATATTAAATACCTGATTTAAGTGAGAAGCATGATTTCACTAACTATTACAGAGGTGAATAATGGATAGAAAAGTGTGTTTGCAATATTTTGATGTTGCTGTAAAGATGACCTTTGACCTTTTGGAAACAGAATTTTCAGTCGCCCACTAAGTCTACCGTAAAGATAGAAAAAAATTAAAACACGGGCCTTAAACAGTAGTGTGGAAATGGGAGGCACTGGTCAGGATGGAGGGAGGACAAAAGGGATGGAAACTGGCCAATCAAAAACTAAGAGGGGATGTCGAGTTCTGGACAGCACATAACCAACCGAGCTCCTTTTAAAGACTCCCTGACTAATTACAGCCAGGTGAGGGAACCATGCCAGGTGAACCTGATAATCCCCGACGACCTGTGGTCAAGATCCTAAACCAGACGGAAAACAACTGTGGGGTAATCTGTACCCATAGTAGTGTTATAAGTTAACCATGAATGACAAAATCTAGTCAGTTCATTCATCCAAGTGGAAATTAGTGCCAAATATGACAAAAAGAATCTTTCAAGCACCTTCTGAGATCAACATGAGGTCACTGTGACTTTGACCTTTGAACTTTGACCAACAAAATCTAAAGATACTCTCTCCTATCATTCTTGAGATGTCACATTTATGAAATAAAATAATGCATGAAGCCACAGCTATGACCATTGTGGAGGATGAAAAAAGAGAATTCATTAGTAAATAGTCCCCAGTTTGGCTCCTGTTAGTTAAACTTCAATTCATCATAATTAAACCATCATATTTATATCTTCAGTAAAGTCTTGCAGCTGAAGTTGACAGGGTAGATAGTTAGATTGTACTGAGATATTGCGTAAATATATACCTATCCCTTTTTCCTTTAACAGTGAGGAAGTCAGACCAAAATAATGGGTTTGTTTTGGACAATGGTTGTAAATAGAGGCTATTTTAGGTATGTACAGAGCTAAAACAAACAAAACTACAGTTGTGTATCTTTAAGAACAGAGACACAATGGCAGGAAACCTGTTGCAGCGGAAACATGTTGTTTTAAGTGTCAGAAGCAGAGACAGTTTAACTTGGGTGTTTGTTTCTTACCATGGACAGGATAACCAAAGCAGGAACAGCCCCCATGGCCACGTACCCCAGTAACTCCACCAGCTTATACCTGCAAGGAGCAAACACGAGAACATGAGAAGATAATACCTCCAATTTTATGACCCCGTGTGCCCCGGCTGTGTAATTGTTTTTGCTTCAAACAGCGCTTCAGTGTTTGCAGTAAACACTTGAGCACAGGAGTCTGGTTTCATGTCAATTGTGTCAAACCAGGACACAAAGAAAGGAGAACCAAACATAGCCTGTTACCTCTCATGGAAGAAGAAGACGTACACAGATCCTATACAAGCCATGACCCAGATGAGCCAGCGCATGTGACACGCCCAGGGTCCCAGCTCCCTCAGCATCAGCCTGATCAAACACATACAACAACAGTCAGTACCATCCGCTCCGCCAGACGCTCATTAGATTTGCATATAATCTCACCCACCAGGGAGAGTAAGAGGCAGCGATGAAGAAGTAGATGGCCATCCTGTCACACATGTGGAAACGCTGCTCCAACTTCCTGCAGAAGCAAAGAGAAGACAGGATAAAGCTCATTTCAAGAAGATCAAAACATGCATTGAGCAAAAGAAAAACATCTATTGTTTTATTTGAAGCTTAATATGCACACATAGCACTCTGCAGCAGTCATTGGTCTCATGTGGTTAATGCTTTTTTCTTTTACACTCGTATCGTGAAACTTTGCTGCTATAGTTTCATTCAATTGTCAATTCACTAGACGCACACGACACAGAGAATTAAGAATTAAGAAGCCATGCAATGGTTTGGTTTTTTTTTACAAAAGGTAAAAACAGAATAATAATAAATAGCTGGTATAAAGAACAAACTATAATAGAATATAAAGTGTAAATGTGAATCTATTTATAATAGCAGCGGTAGTGTAATCAGTAATGGTAATGTGTGAGGAGGGGGATAATGGATCAGAACAGTAGCAGATATAACAATAGGGCAATGTTTGTAATAAGTATTCATGTAAGTCTATATTTTTTTCCTACTCTGCAGAGCATTATATGTTTAGTTTGTATATTTTTGACCATGTTGTCATTTTAGACCCATATTTATTTGCTAGGTTCCCACACATATTCACAAATTTAACAGTAACAGTTTTTCATTCACTAATTATGGGTTACTTTAATTTTCATTTCATTTAAAAGGTACCTAAATACCAATCTATGAATATACATAATAAATATATAATACACTGTTTAGTTAATGTTGTTTGATACACTGTTTAAATTTTAGTAATACAGTGGTCCTAACAAAGTCTTCTGAAAATGAGAGGTCAGTTAGTATCTCATAAACTGGGAAATGTTTTGTTTTCATTAATAAAAGATATATTTCAATTCATCTAAGCTATGTCCACATATTGTAAGAAAATAGATCCAAAATTGTGTAAAAATGCATGGTTTTTAGCCAAACAATACCAAAAATAAAAAAAAGATAAAACCATTACAATAGAATAATTCCAAAACTTTTGACAATTTTACTTAATTTTATGAACTTTCCAAGCCTGGAAAATGAGATTTTAAAAATCTGTTCCATTCTGTCCATGTTCTTTATGACTGTGTGAGCCATGAACTTTGTTGTCAACATAAAAAAGGAGTTATAAACCCATAAATTCTACTTTGTTCTAGGTTTAATGTATGATGTAATGTACGGTGTACATTTAAGAGGAAAAAAGTGAAAATATAGTTTCAACATTGTGAAAGAGAGTGTAGAACCCAAAAATAGTTAGTAAAGACACCTCTACTATTATAGCAATAATATTTAAGAGGAAAAAATGCCTAAATAACTGACCTGTCAACACTGAGCAGCAGGTTACAGGTTGGAATATGGGGATGGTCTTGTGTATATCAGGGGACATTTATCCAAGAATCAAATAAAGGTTAAAAGTTAAAATTAACTCACTTTGTTATCCCCGTAGGGAAATTCAGTCTGCATTTGACCTATAATAATACACACACACAGCATACATATAGCATTAACATTAGCACGTAGCATACACTTTAGGAGCAGAATCAGAACTGCAGATCTTCATCAGCACCGTGGTCAAAGGAACTGACAGGAGAATTCACCTCCATGTACCTGTTTTTGATGGTGGGTAGGTATGGATATGAGTAAGAATGTTTTACCTGGGTGTGTCTTGTATCAGATACTGTATGTAGTACTATGTGGATGTGAAATGACCTATATTGTGGTATGAGACATTGGTCATATTCCACTGCCCTACTGAGAATGTGAAAAGTATCAACAGCCAATGAACTGAGTTTACCTAGGATCCTAAATCGAGTCCTGTCATTTGTTTTCAAGACAGGGTCACATTTCAGAGGGAAAATTTGTCTGTTGTGAAAATACTCAGATCCAACCGTCCCCAAACCCTGTCCTTCAGTGTGTAACACATCTGCTGTTGTGTCTTTTAGATGATGAGTTTAGTGGTAAAACAAAGAAAAAGTGAAAAGTGCAGCTGGTTGGTGAAGATGAGGTCAAATATTTTTACACGACCATGCAGCATCTGTTGTTCAGTCTCTGACCTTTTGGCATTGTCATAATTAACAAACTGCATGTCTGACTGTTGTGAAAATGTCCACTGAACCGAAGTAATACATAAACACATACGTGAACATCTGCTGAACCCCTACCAGCATTTTCTACCATAAACACACACACTAACACGTACCGGAGATGGCTGATTTTCCAGGTGGCGGTGTGGAAGAGTGTTGAGGTGACAAACAGGCCGGTGAGACCGCTTCCATAGAGCCAGGCCGCCACGCGATGCCATTGGTCCACAGACAGGAAGTAGAGCAAAGACCCGCCCAACAGACTGGGGAGAATCCAGAACTATAGAGGAGTCAGACAAAACCATAGGGATATTCCAAAATATTATGGACCATGTAACCACATAACTAGAATTACACACAACAATATTTTTGCACACTTATTTATGTATATTTCTTTTACTTATCAAATTGATCATATTTTTGTCTAGTATATATTTTACATATTTATAT
>JAPQRQ010000027.1:7898541-7916905 GCA_037367365.1 Apogon talboti | reverse complement strand
TGTGTGTGTGTGTGTGTGTGTGTGTGTGTGTGTGTGTGTGTGTGTGTGTGTGTGTGTGTGTGTGTGTGTGTGATGGTCATTCTTGGAGGATTTACAGGTCTCTAATCCACATCACGTTGTCTGAATTTTAGTGTTCTTCAGCGTTACTGGGGCAACTGTCTGTGTTGCTATGGTCACCAGTGATATCCCTATCTGCACTGCAACCACAGGATACCACTGACCACTAACCATTAAGTGCATTTGCATGATACATCACGTTGCCACACACTCTGACAAAGTTACTCCATGTGTTTGTGCGTTCATGTTTGTGTGTTGTGTAGGCTATTTAATCAGCACTAAATCTCTCAATCCCAGCTTACAGAGAAAAAACACATCTGGAGATGTTACGAAATCACATTTTATACATCAAGATGCACCAAACTCACACACACACACACACACACACACACACACACCATTCTGAATGTAACTCCTCCTGCAGGGCCACAGGTGCGCCTGTGTCGGTCAGCTGTGTTATTTGATTACACATTTAGGCCGGCAGTTCATACACACACACAGTCATTATCCCCACTCACTCACAAACACACACACACACACACACACACATATCTCCCGTAGCTGTTTGTTGTAACGGTCTATTAATTCTGCAGAGTGAACAGAGCAATCAGGAGAAATTCAAGCAGAATATAAGGGAGGCAGATTGAGATTTTTCTGAGGCTTTTACAAACATTTAACCACCAAAGACCAAAATATGATCTGTTCTTGGCTTTTTGTTCAACCCTTTGAAGACTTAAACAGCCTCTACTGATCTAACACTTTTAATAACTCTTAAACCACTAATGCTATCAATACAATTAAATAATTCAGGTAAAAATACTGTTTCTCAGATTTTCAGGACGGAAACACCATCATTTTCTGCATCATTTATTCACCAATAAAACCCATGTATTCTGACAAATGACAGTGGATGCAGACGCTTGTTTCTACATTCAGTCACCTTTTCTTCAGTTTTCTCTGTTTTAGTATAATAACCTTTGAATTTTCTCTAAGTTTTTATGAACATCTACATGACCAGTAAATTAAATATCCTCCTGAGGCCCAGGAATGTAAAGGTTGCTTTTTATATTAAATAATTTTTGATTATAGAATAATTTTTTTGGAAACAGCATGATGCAGTTGCAGCTTTTTAAGTCAATTTGTGAACCTCTCGTCCCCTACAGAGAACAAAAATGCATTGCCGGGTTTCAGGTGGATATATAAGAAAATGCCTATTTTTCACTGAAAAATATAAAATGCAGATGATAATATTGGAATAAACAGTGTTAATCACTCACAAATGATGAAATGTAGAGGTAAATTCATTTAGGAAGTCACCACGGAAATAGTTCTAAGTCTTTAAGGGTTAACTGAATCATATAAATAGAAAGTGTTAATAACCCAAAGTTAAAATATTTCACTAAGAAAGAATATCTGCAGTAAAATTTGACAGAGGAAACCCAGCGGAGGCTTCAAGAAAGGAAATGCTGCTTCCTTTCTAAGTTGTGCCGCAGATCTGTTCTTTGTTACTGCCACAGTGTGCTTTATTGAGATGATCCTGACATTAAGGCAAACAGTGTCGTCGTTCCTGACACTGCAGCCTATAGAAAACACAAGTCAACAGGCAGTAACAAGTCAACTTTGTCAGCCAAAAAGAAATCCAGTTGCCTTCATAAGCCATGACTCAGAACCTACATGGTTTACATTTCAACGTCAACGGGTTAACCACTATGAAAATGCTGCTCATATGTAAATATCTGAAAGGCAAGCTGGTGTCATAGGCGTTATGTTTCTCAAAGTGTAATCCACAGAAAGACAACATTTCAGAACATAACATTTGATGATTGTATGGCTGCCATGCCGTCTTCTTCTTTCATTTCGTGCAGCTCTACGGGCCTGGCCGGCTGCATAACAACAGAATACTATTTTCCTGAGCACTGTTGCTGTATTGTAGGGCTATCAATGGTCCTGAATGTAACACTCTGATGTCCTCTAATCGGTTATGACAGAGCTCTGTGTACCAGTGTGTGTTTATGTGTGTGTTTGTGGTGCATGTGTGTAATGAACTGAGAGAAAAGGGAAAAGGACTGACAGGGTCTGATCAGAGAGGACACTGTCATCAGCAGCACAGTTTCCTCTCTTTTCTCTTTCCACACAATTGTTCCTTCTTTGTGTATCATATGATTTAATGCAGGTTCCTGTAAGTGTGGAATCTGTGTTTTTTTATACATTTTCCAAAGGTAGACAAGTAGGTTTACAATCCTGTTACAGCACATTCCATACATTAATAGGATCGGTTGCATCTAAGAGGATCAGAACCTTTGGATCCTGGTAGTGATAGTGTACACTATGGAAATACTTTTGTGTGTGTGTGTGTGTACCCTGTGTGTAACTCCAGGACTATTCCTTTTACAGTAAAGATCAAGTTCATCTCCCCTGGGGCTCTGGTTCTCACGATTATCGCCAATTGTCTGCACACACGCAAAGTGAAAGTCACACTGACGCGAATTTTCTGTGAAATGTGGGAACAAATAATGCAAAAAACTAACTGGAACATGAACAGGGTGATAGATGTTGGATGGAGGAATGTGCTGCTGGTACTTATGCATCTCAATGGTAATAAAGATGATGTGTGTAGTCTCTATCTCTCTCTCTTTCTCTCTCTCTCTCTGTTTCACACACAAACTAATCTATAACCCATTCTGATTGTCCCTGTGGCAGCGCGTCCGTGCGCCTGGATGCACAGGATCTGTCACACATGGAAAACACGGGGCCAGATGTGAGGGCAGTCCAACCCCTCTGGAAAAATCTAATCCACTTTTACCTTCCAAATTTCGTCTTCTTGAAATCCATCCCGTGCGTACTTGGCGTGCGCGCGTCGGTGCGCTCTATCTACCAACTCCACGCCAACGAGCGTCGTCTCCTCCTACGGGTTCCCCATTCCGGATGTCCCACCGCCGCGCGTCCGAACACAAACACATAAGTCCACCTGGAGAGACGACCCGGACCCGCACACTGTGTCAGCCCCGATGCCACTGAAACTAAAGTTTGGTGGAGGTCCCACTGTGGGCCATCCCGGCGGTGGGGACACTGTTCAGAGTTCTGTTCCGAGTCTCAGATGTGTTTGCAGGATGTTCCGCGGGACTGGGCTCGTAACCCCTCCTCTCCTCCCCTCCCCTTTTCCCCTGTCCTGGCTGATGATAACACAGCGGCAAACAACAACCCCTCCCCACAACACAGCACCACTTTTTTTTGCCTCATTTTCAACTTCCTGTATGCATTACATGTGAACACTATCTTGCAAAAACAATAAAGAAATGTGTGAGAGAAGTGAAAACACTGAAGTAATTAACCCTCAAAGACTTAAACAGTCACCAGTGACTGAAAGAATCTACTGATTTAAAATGCTTAATAACTGTTGAACCACTAATACTATCAATCCATGTAAATAATTCAGGTAAAATACAGTTTCTCAGCTTCTCATCGTCATCAGATATGACTTATTGAACATGGGTGAACATGGAAACACTGTCATCTTCTGCAAATATGGATTCACAAATAAACCCATGAAGTTTGACAAATGACAGTGAACTCAGACGCTTGTTTTTAGGTTCATTTAATGAGAAATGTTCCCAGAAAATGTAACATTTTCTTCAGTGTTCTTTGTTTTGATATAAAAACCTTTGAATTTACTCTGAGCTTTTACGAACATCTACATGATCAATAAATGAAATATAATAAAATGCCTATGTTACCCTGAAAAATACAAAATGCAGAGAATAATATTAGAATAAATGGTGATGAATCACTTAGTCGCCACTGAAATACTTCTAAGCCTTTAAGAGAACTGGAGTAATAACCTTTGAATTTACTCTGAGCTTTTTTAGCATCTACAAAATCAGTAAATTAACTACAGGAAAATACCTATATGTAACATCCAGAGTATAATATTATAATAACTGATGATAAATCACCTAGAAAAGTTTAGAAGGAGAGGAAAAATTCATATGGAAGTTGCCACAACAGTGTTTCACATGGACAGCCACTGGGCGAGGTATCCATGTACTAGTATTTGAATTTTTATTCAGTTATTCTGTTGACTATTAACTTGTACTTCTCTTTAAACAACAGTCATGCTCACACTAAATGGAAAATTAAATATTATCCAACAATAACAGTGTCCAGGAGGAGGCCTTTGTGCCACTGTGCAGCTGTTGTGTGAGACAGAACAGATGCATTATGCAAACACACAGACTTTCAAACAGTTTCCACTCACCAGGCAAAACCTGTTATACATTTACCCCTGGCTTCATCTGGAGATAACATCCAAACGATTACTGATAAAGGCCAAACATGCACATCTGAACAGGTACCCCCCAAATACACAGTAAAGCACCTGCTGCATGTGTGTATAAGCATGTTATAAGTGACTCAACACTGACTGGCTACATTCTTTATTTAATTTGTAGGACAAAAATGTGTTGTAACAGTTAAACCTTTAAACACTGATGCAGGTATGTATTTGTTTTTATGTAAAAGAGCAAACATGGTGTGATCAGTTTGGGTCCAGCTATAGTTTCTCACTGTGAAATAACACAGTGGACTACGATAGGATTACAATTTTATTACCCTCCCCCCAAGGGGGAGGGCGAGGGTATTGTTTTTGGTTCGTTTGTTTTATTTTTTATTTTTATTATTATTATTATTAATAATTATTATTATTACAAATTATCTGCCTCGGTGATTAAATGTGTTAAATTTTACATACTTTGATATGATGAATTGGAAAACAAATGACAAAAGTGCTATTTAGCTGATGTGATCAGTTTATATGATAACAGGTTATTACACATTGGTTTATGTGCATTTATACAACAGATTTTAAAATGTCCCGAAAAAAAGAAAACCTGGATAGTGAATGTATTGTAAAGTACAGACAGTGGTTGCTCTGGGACAAACATTAACTTTTGAGTAAAATCCACTCTCTCATTAATTCTCATTCTCATTTCACATTTTGACCTAATCATGGAAACTACATCCAACAAGCATTTTGGATTTGATTTTTCTTTAGTCATGACTCAAGCTTGGTTCACTACTTTTATTCTGGAGGTATTTTGCTTGTAGACCAGTGTTTTTTGTGTTGTCACTGGATCCTAACTCCTTAAAACATATTCTTTTGAAATATTTCTGTTGGGATTTATAGTACATTATTACACTGACATACTGTTTTGTGTTTGTTTTCTCTTGATCATATACATATCATAAATATACTCTGTTGCCCATAAAGTTGGAATAAAGTCCCTCTTCTCATGAAATTAATGTGACACTGTAGTTTATTCTTGAAAAAGTGGAACTCAGTATGTAATCATTGCACCAGGGCAAAGGTGATTACTGATGTGTAGAAAAAAGGAATAAACAGAGGAATGTGTGTGAAAACAAAATTATTACAACTTTATAGGTAACAGGGTATATATAATATTTGAATTACATCAGAAGATAAAAAAACACTGTCTTCCATTTTATGAAACGTTTCAGTCTGTTGAAATTCACGTTCTAGTACTATAACTCTGTATTTGATCAATAAACTGTCATTTTACAGCTTTAAGAGATTTGTTCAAAATTAGTTCAATTTATCCATTTGGTCAATATCATAATCTTTAAGTGAAAAAAATCTCTTTCTTTCCATCTGTTCACCCATCAGTCCGTCCTCTTTCACACAACCTCCTTCTCTGTTCAGTTCCGTCAGTCACGTTTATTTGGAGGCAATGCCTTGTGTAAACCAAAGGCCAGTGTGCAATATGTTGGACCTCTGCCTGTGCTGACAGACCTCTGGAGGAGAGGCAGCCGCTCGTTCCCTGAAAACAGTAAAGTGGAGCAAAGGACACAGCTGATACAAAAATACCACAACACAAAGAGCTACACCGACATGGCTGCAGACAGAAACTAAACACACTGATCCATAAGTGGTAGAGGATCTGCACCTGTCTGCAGTCTGCCTCAGCCACCTCACAGGACTGTTTACTTTTATTCAGTTCATGTATTTTAACCAGTCACAATCATACCCTGACATGCCAAGACTTAGACCTGAAATTCCCCTGACACAATATAAAGACTCTGACTCACACCCATTTTACTCTTCAGTCACTTTGCATTACTCATTATTTCCTACTCATCCCACAACTTTGCCGATCCAGCTGTCAGAATCTTTACTGAACAAGTTTTGACAATCCTGATCGAAACTAAGTTAGTTCATCTGGAAAGGCCCTTTAAAATAATCAAAGAAAACAAATAATTACCTGAAATAATAATGACTTAGCAATAAAAATGTAATGTCTAAGCACTGTATTTCATTTTACTTAATACACTTTGTTTACAAAAATGAACAATTCTGATCCAACAATAACAAGGCTACAAATACTTGAAACGCATGCATTAAAAAGGATTCTGGATATACATAGTTAATAAATTGTACCAGGCGTGCAAATGTCAATGTGATATTTACAACTCATTAATAAAATAACCAAATGACACAGTCATCAATCTTTCCATGTACAATAGAATGTCAGGGGATTGAAAAGATAGGGCTGTCTGCTGGAAGGACATCAACAAATCCAACTGCAGTAGAGTTGGTAAAAATATTTGTCCATGTTCTTTTAGACAAAACACTACGAAAAAAGCAAAGACTTGTTAGTGTACATTTATAGCAACACACAATAAACTATACCTTTATTTACACTGTTAGTAAAACACTATAAATAAAGTTGATAACATTGACACGTTTTATTATAATGATAGAAGATGCTGATTTCTAATTACTTAAATGTAATTACTGCAGTCTTAAGATATGTAAGGTATCATAAATCGATTTTTTTAGCTATCTTGCTCTTGCCCTCTCGTTCATTTCACGGGTTGTTTGCATTAGTTGACAGTAGAGGGCGCTAGTAAATCAAATCATAGCATCTGCTGAAATGACCCTCTTACAAAGACGGTACTCTATCTCTGTTGATATATCAAATATTAGAATTTAACAACACTCTCCGCTGCCGCGGTTAATTCGGATATAATTATAATGGAAACAATTGTTATAATCTGAAGCGCGGACTGAAGAAAACGTACTGTCTCTTTAACGGCATCGCACGCCGCGTGATCTGCGCATGCGCAGTAAGAGTGAGCAACAGCCCCCATGAAAAACAACAACAATCAGTACAGTAGGGCTGGGAAAAAGCGATGTCTCTGTGAAGATTATCACTTCAGGCCCATATCACAGTACTGAGCCCCCCGACTGTTACTATTTCTATCGGAGCTTTATATGTCGATGGTGCCGAGCTCATGAACCTGGCCAGTCAAAGCGGGGATGCTGGCGGAAGCCAGCTCCTCTTCGCCAACTTTAACCAGGACAACACGTAAGTCAGGGCCGGGGAGAGTGTCTGGGGATCCGATGGCCTGTGCTGTACTGTTAGCTAATGGTAGCTAGCCCACTGTGAACATGTCTGGACACTTGCTGACAGAGCCGGATATGAAAGATGCTAAAAGTTCTCTCAGACTATTGTAACCTTGTCTAGCTAATAGCTACGTAAATAAAATGTCCCTGTGCGTTTTTATTTTACCCGTCTCTAGCATAGCATTGTAGCTAACATAATGCATTGTGGTGCAACGCTAACTTTAGCCACAATACACATGTAAGTTAGGTGTCATGTAACTTCCACGGCGGCTAAGGTTAAATTGGTCATGGATGTTGAACTGTCTGCTAATAGACACTTGTAATGCATATATATATGCATTTGGATGTGTTGGTCACAATGTGTTTTTGACTTGAATTTTCCCATGACTGGTCTCTAAAACTGTCGTACTGTTGTTTGATCATCTTTAAAATCTTCAAACAAGGTCACCATGCTTATTTTCCATACTTTACTTAGGCATGTAGATATTCCATTATCAGTCATTGAGGTTGGTTATGTTAAATTTACTTGTGTCTGCCATAGACCACAGAGGCCCGGTGCTATTGCAAAACAGCCACAGTCGTGTGACCACTGTTGCAGTGTGACTGGTACTTTTAGTGACACGAAGGGAATTTAAATAGCTCGGGTATTCTTGGGTGCATTGAGGTGCACTATATCAGTATTTACCGTGTGTATAGATTATATATGTTGCCACACTAATTGATAAATGCTGGTTTTGTGTTTGTTAAATAGGTCTTTAGCAGTCGGGACAAAAACTGGTTATAAGTTCTTCTCTTTGTCCTCTGTGGACAAACTGGAGCAGATCTATGAATGTAGTAAGTATTTTACAAGATCACCTTTCCTTGCTTACACTTACTAATAATCTCTTGTGTATCTCACAAACAAAATACTTGCAATTTGTCCTGCCTTAACATCACCGCTCTCATACTGTTATGTTTATTGCTTTTCAGGCAGGACACAATCACTATACCATTAGAGCACTACTGTATCTTAAATATTTTATAAACTGTATCAGCACTTCCTAGATTCATATACATCTTACATTAATGTCAATCTTCCTCTTCATTATTAGATTGTTACATGTAGCATTTTCTTGTGCTTTTAAGTGAATCACCATGCAGTAAATTTGCACTATTTCCCAATGATTATTGTTCTAGATGTTATGCCATGAAGGACAGCAAAGCAACCAGTAAAACATAAGTGTGAAGAATGAGAAGTGATGCTTTGTTTGCATGTGTGCATCCCTGCAGCAGACACAGAGGATGTGTGTATTGTAGAGCGGCTGTTCTCCAGCAGCCTCGTGGCCATTGTCAGTCTGAAGGCCCCCAGGAAGCTCAAAGTCTGTCACTTCAAGAAGGGAACTGAGATTTGCAACTACTCCTATTCCAACACCATACTGGCGGTCAAACTCAACAGACAGGTAAGTGCAGTAGTATAACCTTAGATCTGGAATGTGTATGTCATAGTCCCCATAATATAGTGGAAGAGTAATTTCTGCTTGTGTAAACATTGCTAGTTGTACTGACACACAGCACTTACCGATGTTGTAATGCCACTCTGTAGAGGCTGATAGTCTGTCTGGAAGAGTCACTTTACATCCACAACATCCGAGATATGAAAGTGCTGCACACTATCAGAGAAACTCCCCCCAACCCTTCAGGTGAGTTGCAAGAATGGTATTGGGTACATCCCAATTCCATTATTTAATTTACCTTTAGAGTGATGTATAAATCATTCCAGTCTGCTGTTGTGAAGTACGGTTAAGAGTTGTGGGGTGAAATGGGTTTATTTCCAGGCAAAGTGCATTCTTTCATTTTCTGAACTGCTTAATCCTCGAGAGGGTTGCGGGGGTGCCAGAGTCCATCCCAGCTGCCATCGGGTGAGGGTGGGTTACAAAAGGCTGATGTATACGAAGTGATTCACTCTTACATTCACATTGGTGATTTAGACTGACCAATTAACCTAGTCAGAGTCCTTGTTGGAATTGAAGCTAGGACCTTCTTGCTGTGAGGCGACAGTGCTAGTGACTGCACCACCATGTCACCTTTTTCGAAAGTTTATAATGGTTGAAGTAATCTGAGGTGGGTTTCTATAGTGAGGGCTCTGCTGTGCCTTGGAGGTTAAATTGGTGAATAGAGTTATGGGGGATGGTTTCAGGGCTGACTCTTTGTCTTTCAATTTTACACTAATAGTCATTGAGATTGTTTGCCAGCCGCAAGTCGTTAGCACTGCAGGGGGTTGTAGGCTTGTAGTTGATAATCAGCCTGAGTACTTTTCCACACTGTGGTGGAGTTACTATCTGAGATCTGGTGCTGGAGTTTTTCTGTCCAAACAGTTGTTTAGCATATCTCTCCTTGTTAGACCTGTACTTTGTTTCACTGAAACTACCCCTGTGCCCACTCCTGAGTGATGCTTCTTTCTAACCTAACCTGTGAACCAGGTTTTGTCATTCTTATAATCCCACATGACCAGTTTTTTGATGACCCCCACAACAGGTTTGCAGAGCTTTAATTTCTGTATGTATGAAGCAACCAGATGATCATGACTGGGTCAGGGTGGCCCAGTGCAGCTCAGTAGACAGTGTGAGAGGTGCTGTATACTCTAATGTAACAATGATCCATAATATTGTCCTCTCTGATTGTACTTTTCATAAACACAAAGTCAGCGATGACAGTAACTAAGGAGTCAGGGCCGTTCCACTGCACACATAGTATGTGTACCTCCTACATCTGGGCCTGCAGTGGAATATTAACTCTGACCAGTATGGATATAACTCACAAGGAGAATAGAAGAAGTGATCGTGTCTAAAAACTGATACCGCCACCTTTTTGTCTGGTGGATCTTGCATGAAGCACTGAAGTGTGGGCCAGGAAAAGTCTCTGTTTTTATCTAACAATAGCTGAGTGAAATATTCCCGGTCATAGTGTGTGCTGATAGAGATGCATGAGTATGTCCTGCACATTTGTCTCTCCTCTAGTGTTTCACCAGACTTTTCCAGTAAATTCAGGGATAAGGGATCTGTGAGCAGCAATGAGCCAGAATACACAAGGCAATCCCTCATGGAAATGGACTGTCATGCTCCTTTTTTGGAGATTTGTTAATGATTAGATGCTACAGCTAATCAGACTTATCTGAACATCACAGAATCACTGAGGTTTAATACAGGTGACCGACAAACAAATTGTGTTTTATCACATAATGGATCAGAGGATCTGGTTGGCAAGCCTACATTTTTTGTAATCAGCTTATTTTTAGCCTGATAAAGGTTATAAGACATTCTAATCAAGTTTTACATATTCAATGTACAATAAACAGTCTAAATATAGAAACAAATAGAAAGTAGAGAAGGTCCATGTGTGTCCATTGTCTGAGACCTGAAGTACCCTGACATAATGTGAGTAACTAGTGTTTGTCCATAATTTTAATATAGAATACCATTTTTATTGCATGTGCAGATGTTTGTCAAACTGTTCAAACATATTCAAATTGTTGACACACTGTAGTACCAACAGTAATAAGTGCTCTTAGTAATGAACTGAACAGTGTTTGCGTGCAAAGATAAACTCCAAACATAACCTCACCTCAGATGACCGACCGAAAGAAACAATAATAGCCACTTTTACACACAGATCCCGGAAAAAAGGTGAGATGGTGATCCCACCTTTTTTTCACCACTGACTGATTTCCACAGCCAAGCTAAAGGAGTAACAGAGATGAGACAGGCTGGACTTTTACACAGAGGACCTGCGTTCTGGAATCAAAGGGGCAGTGACGCAGCGCAGCGCGGATGTATAACTTGCGTGTTGGAAATACCCTGAGCATAGCGGTTTTGGCTCTCAAAACAACAACTCCAGAGTCGTCTGTCTTTCACCGTTCCACAAATGTTAGCATGGATAGAGTCCTCCGTCCGAAGTGACAACAGCTCGCAGATCTCGGCGTCTCCCCAGTCATACATCTTTCTGGTTGCGTCGATATGTTTGTTTACTGTACACGTCCCGCGCTCATTTTTAAATCCCCCCAGCGCAGGGGGCGCACATGCAGTATGTCGTCAAAACATCACACCTCAGTTGCAGAACGAGAGGTGTTCCTTTTACACAGCGTTCCGGAATCATGATTCCACCTTTATCACGGCTCTGTTACTACCTCCAGAGGCGTTACAGAGGTGAGGACCAAATGATCCCACCATTTCTTTTACACAGACATCGTTCCGTAATAAAGGTGAAATATTCCCGGAACAGAAGTGCAAATACCGATTGCCTCAGTTCAGTGTCTCCTCAGATCTTTTCCCTGCGTCTCTAGTGGTACGGACTAAAATGCGGGGAAAAGTTGCAAGTGAAGAATGTACCTTTTGTATAAAGTAAACGTCCTCAGGTTTACAGGAGTGTGGTTTCTCTTTCATTTTGATTGCCAACAGTGAACAGTTTTTTGTGTTTATTTTCAGTTTTGCTCCATCTATTGCCCCAAAGGCTGAGAAAGTTTCTTCTACTTGAGTTACATCTTTGGCATTTGTGAATCGAACTTAATCCCTGAACAAACACCCACTCATGCTGCCAGAACCATCATAAATACCGGAGTTTGATTGTTGCAGTTGCCCTGTGCACTCGATTCAAGCTCAGATTCTGCCGCTTCTGTTGTGAACTGCTGTAGTCGTCTTTATCTGAAGTTCTTCCATGTAATTTTAGTTTTTTGCTTATCTCTCCAGGACTGTGCGCCCTTTCCATCAGCAATGATAACTGTTACCTGGCGTACCCAGGCAGTGCTACGATAGGTGAAGTCCAAGTGTTCGACACAGTTAACCTGGTAGGAACTCGTCTTTTCTTTAATTATACATTTTCTCTCGCCTTAATGAATCTTGTTTAATTCCTATCTTTTTGAGGTGTCACATCTCTAATTTGTTTGTATTTATATGACTTTGTTTCCAGCGAGCGGCTAACATGATTCCAGCTCACGACAGTCCTTTAGCGGCTCTGGCTTTTGACGCCAGCGGAACCAAACTGGCCACAGCATCAGAGAAGGTAGGACAGTAACGATGGCCTGTTGTTTACGAGGCGGGTTTGTTTCCACATAAGGAAATACTGGCCCAGATTTTTGCTTCCCCTTCAAGTGTTTTCATCCTGTCTGTTTACTTGTGTCTGAAACCTCCCCCAGGGTACGGTCATCCGTGTCTTCTCAATCCCAGAGGGACAGAAGCTTTTTGAGTTTCGACGAGGAGTTAAGAGGTACACCACTTGATTTTTGATGTTCTGGAATATCATTTATTTTACTTTACTTTATAAGTCTGTGTCTCTGTCCATGCAGTCGCAATTTGTAAACCGTGTCGATAAGATAAGATAAGATAAGATAAGGCTTTATTGATCCCACTGAGGGGAAATTTCAGTGTTAACAGCAGCAAAATGCAATGAACAAAATGCAGAAAATACAGGCAGAAACATGAAATGTAAAGAGAAATCCAAGGTGCTTGTACTGGTCTCGAAAGTCTTAAAAAGTATGGAATTTTGAAACGCTGTTTTCCAGACCTTGAAGAGTCTGGAATTTTGTTTGAAAGCCTTACTAAAGTATGGTTAAAAATTTTCTCTCATAGTTGAATTTTAGAGTATGCACAAAGATAAGAAATACATGAGGAAAACATAAAAAAAAAAAACTGGATCTAATTTCACTAACCGGTCGGTACTGGAATGATTCTAGTGAAACTTGTTTGTGTGATATCCCTGCACTTTTGAGAATTTCACATGTTTTGAAAACTTTTCTGTCAGTAAAACATAATGTACTGTGAATTATGCATTTATTCATTCATCCATTTATTAAAATGAACTTTCCTACAACACACAGCAGGTACAATCTCAACCAAAAAAGTAGGAATGCAAGTATGAAAGTACATAAAGTCAAGGTCTTGGGGAAAAAAATAGCAGTTTTGAAAAAGTCTGGATTTTTATTTGGATAAACAACAAGCACCCTGGACATCTGCTATTTCTATTACTTGTACTGTACATACATCAATATTATATACATATTGATATTATAGTTGCTATCTGCTACCCTGTGCATGTGTGTTTTTGTACATCTCTCCTCAGGTGTGTGAGCATCTGTTCACTGGCGTTCAGTATGGAAGGCCTTTACCTGTCGGCCTCCAGCAACACAGAAACAGTACATATCTTCAAATTAGAGACTCAGAAGGAGAAGTATGTGTGAGTATTATCTGTCTTGTCCTCGCCATTTCCTGAAGCGGAAGTAGAATTTTCTCCAAACTAAACTTTACTCGATGATGGTCCAGGAAACGCAGTGTTCTTACGCTCTATGTTTGTGTGGCTGTAGGCCAGCGGAGGAGCCCACCACATGGGGCGGCTACCTTGGCAAGGTCTTGATGGCATCCACCACATACCTGCCTTCCCAGGTGACAGAAATGTTCACCCAGGGGCGAGCCTTCGCCACCGTGCGCCTGCCTTTCTGCGGACACAAGAACATCTGCGCCTTAGCTGTGTGAGTACGCCCATATTTAATTGAATCATACCTCCTATATTGAGTCGTACCTTCCACCATATTTGTCTAGTTACATACACTACAGACCTGAACATCCCAGTTGGAAAAAGTAAAGTCAGACCTACAGCAGTGTGTATGTTGTGTGACAGCCTGTATTCTGGGCAGGATCTACATACAGACACAGGCCATGCAACCTTGTATTGATCCTATTAGTCCATTAGCTTTAGCAAAATGCTGTTGATTAGCATTTGGTTCATATGGTTGATTAATTAAAGGTTCAGTATATGATTTGTACAGGCTCATGAGCGTACATCAAGCACATTATGAAAATAAATACCAACAATATAATATTCACCCCAGTTTTAACTACATTTTTATCAATTTTTTGCATATTTTGTTCATAACAACCCAGCTTGTCCCTACAGTATTGAGTTTACCATCTGTTCTGTGTTTCTCTTCACATAAATTGACTCTACTGCTAAACTCATGACTGTCTTAGTTCCCCGAATCTATGGTAATGACCACAGGACGTATATTGGAAATAGAGATTTTTGGATTGGATTTTCTGCAAAAATCCATCTGCTCACTTGTTTTTATCTCACCGACCGATAGGACATGAGCTATTGTGAAGGCGCTGTGTCCGTCGGCGGTGTCGTTGTTGTTGTCTTTGTTGGGAAATTTGACTGTTTTGATAATTTGTGTTTTTATACATAATTTATTCAATATATTTTGTAATTATCAGATTTTATCATGATTGTTATATGTATTTATTAGATTTGTAATTATTCAACCGCTTTGATGATTAAATTAAATACAATATTAGTGTTGAAGAATTTCTACAGAAAATACACAGGTGGTTAATAATTTTCTCCACTGTTCCAAAGAACTCACTGGTCACAGACAATATTTTCTTTTGCACTTTAACCATCATTGTTTTCTAATTTACACTTGTTTGTTAATTAATGTTATTTACTTCCCTCTTACGTGTGCAGTCTTATATGTTAAAGGTGTTAGATACTGTACCTAAAGGTTTACTTTGCATCTGTTGTACTTTTCTTTGGGCAGCCCTATGATGATATGGCAGTGAGATGCTGTTTAGTCCTGTGGTGGCTGACTTTGTGGTATTTATTAAAAGCGGTCTTGGTGTTGTTATTCATGCTGACTAAACAGCCTAATATGTCTATTTATAAAACACAGCCCAGGATTTAGGTCAGAAGAGCTAATTTTCGCTTTAAAAGGGATTTAAGAACAGGGTTTCAGCCAGTAGTTAAGTGCAGCGTCCATGCAAACTGATTCAGTTTCTTTAGTTTTTTTAACCCATGTCTCATGTTGTAAATCAGGATTCAGAAGATTCCCAGGTTGTTGGTAGCAGCGGCTGACGGTTATCTGTATCTGTACAACCTGGACCCACAAGAGGGAGGTGAATGTACTCTTATGAAGCAGCACAGGTAAACACACACACACACACACACACACACACACAGTGCATGTAAAACACAGAGTGAACAAGCGGTGTCAACTGACACTCTACACAACCAACGACATGATTTTTTTAACATATAATGAGGATCATTTTACTGAATCCCTGCTGTCTCTGTCTTCAGGTTAGACGGCAGTGCTGAACCACCCAATGAGATCCTTGAACAAGGGTCACATGACCGCCCACTTGTGGCTCAAACCTACAGTGCTGCAGTCACTAAAGGTATGGCACAAGGTACAAAGGTCCTTTCTTTTTTTTTTTCTCCTTGTTTGAATAATTTTGTGACATTTCATTTGAGTGGTCAAAACAATGCAATTTGGCACTTACTACAGAAAAAAATGGTGTCATTCAATACAAAGTTACCCATTGTTT
This sequence comes from Apogon talboti, assembly GCA_037367365.1. Lineage (NCBI taxonomy): Eukaryota > Metazoa > Chordata > Actinopteri > Kurtiformes > Apogonidae > Apogon > Apogon talboti. The sequence goes on along the minus strand of JAPQRQ010000027.1, from coordinate 7,901,080 downwards.
TTTATTATTATTCATATTCTTCTTATTATTGATAATAGTAATAATAATGATAATAATGATCCTACTCTTAACGTTCTGTACTTTTTTAATCTTTAGGTCAAATCATCACTATGTTTAGTCTAAGCCTCACCAAGTGTTTATTTTTCACTGGATTGGACTGAAATTTGCACTGAATATCCAACAAACCCCAAGGATGAGGGGAACGTGGGTCATTTCCATCCCAGTTCACCAAGGACAGCTCATTATAACCAGTATCTGATCAAGTTGAAGTGTTTTGTCTATTTTCAAAAATAATAGTAATAATCAAGGAGTAATGTAACACCTTTACTTTTGTATATAATCATACAAAATTTCAAGGAAATGTGACGAATCATTATTCTAATGTCAAATGTCTTAGAAAGTTCAAAACAATTGTAAGGGACACAGTTCTATAGCTGACAACATAAACAAAACAAGAATTTACATACAGTACTGTGCAAAAGTCTGAAGCAGCCTTTAGCTTTGTTGTTTTTCCATGACAACACATACGCATTTTTCACTCTGCAGTAATATATGTACAACTGGAATATACAGCAAATAAGTAAATGGTATTAAGAGCAAAAAGGCATTTAAAAAAGATCTGAATATTGTAGAAGTTATATGGGGTCATCTGGACATAGAAGAGCCATGTCAGCCTGTGGGACATTCTGAAGGTGTGTATTATAATATAACACAAGATTACTTAAGAAAACACCAGAACAGTCGATCCAAGACAGGTAAAGATTTACTGAATCCAAATGGAGGCCACACTAAATATTGACTTTACCTGCAGAAGTTGTTTAGATTTTTTTTTGTTTTTTGTGTGTGTGTTTCAATACTCTAATGTTTCTAGAATATTTTATTAGAACTAAGGACACATGCCCATTACAACCCTGCAAAAACAATAAAGCTAAAACCTGCTTTAAGACTTTTGCACAGTTGTGCATATTTAAAGTTATATAATGATAATTGTTTTATTCTACTTGTACCCATATTGTCACTCTGTATGATATTAACATCGTTCTGCCTTGCTTCTCATGTCAAGTTTGTTTGGTCCTGCATAAAAAAACATCTCAACGCTAGAAAAACAAAAATTTTTTGCAGTGTATATTCCCAGAAGAAACACAGTTTCATTGCAGTAACATCCAGCCCAGTTAACTGCTGACAGAATGTAGACTAGAACAGGGTAGAGTTAGGTTTATTGCAGAACACAAGTCGTACAGTAATGAGATTTTGTTTACATCTCTGTAAACAAATACAGAGTATAAAAATGGAGAAAGAAAAATGGTTATCTGTATACAACACTAAAGAGAAGGAACTAACGGTAGTAAATGGGCAGTATGGATAGAAATGAAATACAAATATGAGTATAAGTATGACCAAGTGCAAAAATATGGCTATAGATACAAATATGTGCGGTTAGTTCCAGTATACATATGTGACATACACAGCAGCATGGTGGTTAGCACCCACAGTAAGTATGTTACCCCTGTGCAAGAGTTTGTGTTTAAATCCCTGATGTCTGAACTCATTGTTACCTAGGTTACTGTGAAGAGCAGGGTGCAGTGGGAGGGGCGGGCCTAGAGGACGACCTCAACGACTTACGCCTGGAGGAGGAGAACGAGCAGCCGCCGCTCATCCTCGAAACGGACTGACCCGGAGGACGGCTGCACCCACCAATCAGAGGGCTCCTCTGGTGCTGCTACGAACATGTGACACAAGGGGGGGTAGAGGGCAGGATCAAAGATGGGGAGGAGCATTTGTAGATGCTCCAGCGAGCCTGTCTTGACAGTTTGTCTGTACGTTTGTCTGTCCATATACATGTCCCTACACCCCCCCACCCCCTTTCCCCTGCTCCTGTTTATCCCTCAGTTTGGCCTGCGCGGGTCAAACTGAAGCTTTGCATGTACATGTGCCAACTGCGAAGAACATGCTCCAAATGTGAAAAAGCTGCGAGTGTGTGCGTGTAAGAAGTTTGATTTTAAAAAACAAAAAACAAAAAAAATGTAGCTGTGTCTTCACTTCAGACACACACACACACACACACACACACAGATGCAAGCACTGTGTAAAATGAAAGTGATTGTGTAAGTGCCTCTCTGCACCATTGTCATGCTTCCTTCTGTTTTGAGAGAGGGGAATCTCTTTGTATTGGCTTAATAAAATCTATCCTCAGTTGTCAGATCTTAATTGAAGCTGTGTATAATATTTTCTGTTTCTTTACTCGCTCCCACACTGTCCTGGAAGGAGTGTGGGGGTATCAAGTTTTCCCCCTCGGACTGATTTCTGAGAGGCATGAGGCGCAGGTGTTTGCAAATACGAGTGTGTGTTTGTGCTGAGACCTCATTTGTTTGCGTGTCTGTGTGCTGGGCATGTACATTAGCAAAACAATAAGTAATAATTAGCCTACCTTGTCCCCCCCACCATCACCACCACCACCACCCTTCGCTCACTTATACCTCTTAAAACCTGAGGCTCAGCAGACCCTCCAACCCCCCCCCCCCCCTTCCTCGACAGGCCT
>JAPQRQ010000027.1:7855688-7875489 GCA_037367365.1 Apogon talboti | reverse complement strand
AGAGGAGAGGAGAGGAGAGGAGAGGAGAGGAGAGGAGAGGAGAGGAGAGGAGAGGAGAGGAGAGGAGAGGAGAGCATTGCTTATATAAGATGAACATTGCCATACTCCTACATCCTCATATTCATATAATGCTGTTTTTGTGATAATGACTTGTGTGTTTGTGCTTATGTATTATATTTTGTTGTTTACAACCAAAACATAAATGAATTTAGCTGCATGTTATCTTTTCTGATTTTGTGTTGTTATATTAATCTGCTCTGACTTGGATTTAAATGCCATTTTATTCTGTTTTACTGATGTATTTTCTTTTCTTCCCTTTGTAATTAGAATTTAATTCAACATAATTAGGATTGTTGGTTTTCATTCTACATTCCTTGTTTATAAACCCTTTGTAGCTTTCCTGTAGAAAAGTGCTATATAAATAATGTGTTACTTACTGATGTATCTGCTTATGTACTTGCTTAGTTTCTACTACATACTTGTCCATTTACTTACTTGTTTCCTTACTTATAAATAGACATGCAAACATGTACTTGCCTTGGAGTCAGGAGTTTTGCTCCCAGAAGCTCCAACGTTGGCGAAGTACTGGATAACCTTCTTGGTGTTCTCAGTCTTACCAGCACCAGATTCTCCACTAGTGAGGAAACACAGATTAGGATGCTAACAAAGTCTGAAATCACAGAAAAACCTAACTTTTAGTTGTGTCATATGAGCCAAACTTGTCCTTACGTGATCAGCATAGACTGGTTCTCATGCTCTGCAGTGAAAGGATGTAACGAGGGCAGAGGAGGAGAAAAACAGAGTGTGTGAGAAAGATGAGAATAATTACTGCTGATTTCCCACTGAGCAGATCAGAGGACTGTTGATGTCCTCTGTCCTGTGCTTAGCAGTAGGCCTGTCAGCAGTATGAACAACATGGACAGCTGTCAGCCATCCCCTGATGCCACATAATGGCTTCAAAGTATTTCTCGACTCCCTGAACAAATCATCACACGGCACGCTGATTACAAACCTCCAGCAACTGCCCCCGCTCCCTCATTCCCCATACAACTGTGTAATGATCCAAACACCTCATCTCGAGGGGGTTATCCCCAATCACCACATACCTCTTACATGCTTACTTCGCCTGTTCTCCAACTTTGCCCCCCTCCCCTCATCCGATACCACCTATTTTCTGCTCTCTTCTCTCCCTCTTTGGCTGATTAAAATGTTTCTCCCCCCTGCCCTTCAAAGACCCCCCTCTGCGTCTTCCTCTTCATTACTCAGTAGCATTTTATTCTCTACACAGCGCTCCTGTTATCGCCGCTCTTCTCACCCATCATCATGTCATGGTACGCATTATCCGAGATGGAGAAGAGATGAGGAGGAACTTCACTGCGTTTCTTCCCTTTGTAGATCTGGGCCACTTTGGCTCCGTAGATGGGCAACCATTTGTACGGGTTGATCGTCACGCAGAAGAGCCCCGAATAGGTCTGGAAATGGAAGAGAGAAAAATGTTATAACAAAATGTTAGCACTGTAAACACAAATCTGATTCAAAGATTTTCTGTGTCTCATGCCTTAACTATCTTTCACACAATAAAACAGATGTATGTACTATCAAAGTCATGTAAACATAAATCCTTCATTATTCTGGGATCATTTCATTTCACTGTTTTCAAGTGGAAAACAGTGAAATGATGATGTCCTTCATTTCCCACAATGTCTTTACAAGGCATAGAAAGCAGTACTGAAATTATGTAATTAAACTATTGGCTGAGGTTTTGATAAAGTGTAGCAAATGTCGGGCACACAATATAGTACATTTACTGAAGTACTGTACTTATGTACACTTTGGAAGCAGTTGTACCATCTCACTTTATTCTTCTCCTCTGCTACATCTCAGAGGAAAATATTTATTCTCTACCACTGTCTGAAACTTTAGTTACTAGATAATTGCGACTTAATTTAAGACTAAGATTTTACAAAATGGATGATGTAACAACCAGTGGTTTCCAACCTGTGCAACTTCTGATATATGACAAAAGGCAGTGTGTAATCAGGCATATATTTCAGTTGTCTATGAGTTTTGCTGTTGCACAACCAAAAAGTGATTCATTTCAGTATAAGGATCAAATGTTGCACCAAAAATCAAAGATTAGAAAGAAATACAAACTCTGAAACCACATTATTAAACCTCATCTTGGTTTTGTTTTTTCCTCTCACATTTATCCCATGATGAGTCCTCAGATGTATCCTCTGTCCTTGTATATAAAACTGGATATTAATCTGTTCAAACTCGCTCCACCTACAACAGCTCCAACATTAACATTTTATGTCAATGACGCTTCACTACTAATATTAACTACATTTTGCTCCTTGCACTTGGACTTAAGTGAGTAATGGAGTGTTTTTTATATTACTTATAAGCATCTCTGTCCTTTTGTGATCTTTTTTTTCAGATAAATGTCTTTTTATGTTTCTGTTTTCAAATGTATAACAAGAAACATACAACTTGAACATGAAACTGTTGAATCAAGTTCCGATCCACCACCCCCCCACCCACACATATACACACACGTGCATATTTATAAGTACACATACACATAAATAAATAAATAAATAAGAGTGAAGAAAGAAAATCAGAAAAATAAATAGATTAATGAATTTAAATGTAAAGGTAAATGAATTGAAACATAAATAAAAAAAAAGATACACAGATATTGGCGTTATATACAGTAGATATGTTGGTAGCTACCATGCCTTCTACAAAGCAGATAAATGGCTGCCAAGTGGCATAGAACTTTCTGGTGGAAGCCTTGACAGTATATCTAATTTTTTTCTAGGTGAATAGAATGTATAACCTCTCCGATCCATTGTCCATATGTTGGGGGTAGCGCATCCTTCCATTTAAACCAGATAAGCCGCCTGGCCAACCTTTTGTGATCTTTAACATCATTCATAAGCTGTCACGCAGACATGATTTTGCGTGGACTTTTGTGTAGTCATAGCCGTCAGTGTTCATCAGACTTACATAGATCCTCATGTTGACATAGCGGCTGCGCAGGTTCTCCAAGACGCTGGCCTCGTTGAGGAAAGTGAGGTTGGCCATATCACTGGCCTGGAAGAACTTAGGAGGGTTCATCTGGTGGACATCATCCTTCCTGACTGTCACTGTCTTTTCAGAGAAACAGTAACATTTAATCATTCAATAATTTGTCAGATCGATGTGAAATTGGTGAAGTTATTTTTGGTGTCTGTGTCCTTACTGTGTTCTTGGAAGTCTTGACGGTGACTTTGTCCCCTTCTTCAGACTGAATCTCACCAGCAACAAAAGCCTCCTTCTCGTCTTTGACCCAGCAGGAGCGCTTGATGTCGTATGGCTTGTTCATAGCATCCATGCGCTCCTTCTCAGAGGGAACCAGGAAGGGCATGGGGTCCACATCGTCCCCGCACTCCCCTTTATATGCACCCGGCATGGCTGCTGCTGCTGCTGCTGCGGCCACCAACAAACACAAACCAAGTGACTGACCAGCTCACACACACACCTACAGGCGGCTGCAGAGGATCAGAAAACAGAAAAGAAAGTTTAAGTAGTGAGAAGACAGACAGTAAACCTATCAATGCTGAGCTACAGGTTCAACACTTACCAATGCAGGAGTCGGAGGTGTGCTCAGGAGGACTATGGTTTCATTAGCTGAGGCCATGCTGTTTTATATCAGGCCTTCTCTTTCCTGATATGGTCACAATTCTAAAACCATCCATTACCCTGAGGTCTCATCTCTCTGATTTGTCTTCTGCAACCACTGACAGCGCGGGATCTGGGAATTCTTCAATCTGCCTCCATCCATTTAAGGTTTCCCTGGAAAGTCATCAGTCAGGCAGAAACCATCTCCTTTCCTCACCCCATCACTCTCTTTATCTTTTCCGTTCCTCCGCCCTTCCACACCTCAGTTTTAACCCCACAATGCCTCCGCTTTTACTGTCTCCATCCACCTAATGGGATTTAGGATGAGTAAGATATCTTAAATTAACATCACTGATGCACAGTACAGAGTGGTGCATTTTGACTTGATATTTTCATGCTCTTTTTTTATTCTGTCACTCAAGAGTCACCTCATCACAAACCCTAACACTTGGCAGTTTAAAACCCTCCATTTTATTATCAGTCAAATCTTGTCCAAATAACTCACACACATATTCAATGAGAAAAGGGAACCGGTGCATGTTCTGGTCTCACCAAACTTTCTAGTGTTTTCTGGGAAACTTCACATTTGATGACTGTTTTGACCTAGTAGAGATTCTCAAACTCAATTTGATTTCCCTCAAACTGAAGCAGCTGTTGTTCCTGTTCCCCAGAGGGATGAAAACCAAAATCTAATCATACACTCATACATGTAATCAGCTTCAAGATCCTTCTAGTCTGAGACGGTCTAAAATAGGTCAATAGTTTTCAAAGAATGATTACTGGGGTTTAAAACACTAATTGGACAAAGTCTATAGTTTGTTCACTTATTTATCATATGGATCATTTAGCCATAGAAGAGTCCTCAAACCAACCACCCAGTACAACTTCCCAACTGCGCTGGGCAATGAATGACTTCATCTTCATTTACAGTGTCCCAAGAGGCAAAACTAAGTTAGTCTCTATGATTGGAATTATCTGAGTAGTTGTGAACACACTCAGCTGGTCTCAGGGGTTCCAACGGCACTTTGAATGACACACACACACACACACACACACACACACACACACACACACTTAAATGTACCACAAACACACACATAATCACATAATCATACTAACAGCTGTACATGACTGTTCTGGAGCGATAAAATCATTTGTGTGTGTGCAAGTGTGTGTCTTTATCTGTCTCTGGTGTTACTGCAACCACCTGTGGAGTGATGATGTGTTTAAAACTAAATTCATAAAACACAAGTGGAAGCAGGACAGATGTAGTGACAAAAAGAAAGGGGGAAGAAAAAGATTCAAAGCCAAGATGTTTGTCCATATAGGCTGCTGTGGCTATGTGAAACAAAGTGGAAAGAGACAGAAATAAAAAGGCTGAAATGCACGTGCGTGTTCATGAGACAAAGTGGTTTGTGTGTGGTGGCTGCCAAGCCGCTTCACTGCTTATATGGATTTATAGTGTCCTGTAAACAGGCTGGTGAGAGGGTCTATTGTTCCAGCAGCTAATACTAACCCCAGTTCTGCTAAAGAGCCAAATCCCTCCAGGCCTTGTCCCTGCCCACTCAGCTCCCTTAACCTTTAAAGGACGATTGCAATGTTTTTAGTCGACTATTCTTTAAATCATTTATTAGTTTACATCTATCGACATGGTGTGGACTCACATATTTAAAAAAAAAAAGTAATGACAATGTGTAAAACATGAAATACATAATTTCCAAATTGTATTCAGAAATCACTTAAGTTTAAGAGATGTGGTTCAATCTGAGAGGAATGAGCATGTTTCTAAGTCCAAATATACCGTAAGAAGTGCATCAGTACATCTGTAAAAGGGGTACACTTGTGGAACAGAAGAATGTGTAGTTCACAATTTAACAATTTAGTTATACACTGAATAGAAATAGGGCGGTAAACAAATAAATAACTGATGTTTGACAATGACTGTTTACGAAATATGTGAAAGTTTAGTATGTGTCTCTGTTTTTCTTTGTGTAAATTAGTGGAAGAGGTGTCAGTGTCTAATATCTTGTGTACAACAGCATATGATGGTATAATAAGCTCAAACTTCAGCCTACAACATTTCGGTTTTCCCTGTGACAAAGTTTTCTTCCTAAATATTTATTTCTACGTAAATGGTTTGAAGCACTGGAATAAATTATTATTCCCAATTTACATTACGGACAAACATTTCAGAGAGAGAGAAAATTTGCGTATGAATGCAGTTCAAATGACAAAATGTTCAGTGAATTGTTTGTAATTCGTATAAACGTCTACAGAAAGTGGCCAGCTCACCTGTGGATTAATCCTCACATTAACTTTGATATTAACATCAAATGAAACTGAACCGGACAGTTTTGTCATTCATTAATGAAAGTATCTTTTCCCGTAAGTCTCTGTTCTCGTTAAAATTAACATGAATACGGGGAATTTCTGGTCGAAAATGAAAGAAAACCTGATTTTTTTCAGGCTACACCGGAGGACAGAATACGATATCCACGGGCACACCCACGCTTCCCAGACGCGAGCACGTATAGTTATACGCGTGAAGAGTATGACGTCAGTACGTGCTTGAGCCTGCCCGAAAATGTTCTCCCGTGTTGTTGGATTTCGAGGGAGCGCAAGACTTTGCGATGAAATAATACATATTTACCCGTGAGGAAAACACAACCAAAGCGCATGTTTGGAAACAGAAGTTCTTCATATTCCCACTAAGTTGTAAAACTGTGTTTTGGGGAGACTCCAACGGGAAGTTTGTGTGATCGTTTTTCCCGGAGTGATGTCGAATCCTGGGACTCGGAGGAACGGGTCCAGCATCAAAATCCGACTGACAGGTAAAAAAACGAGACCGAAAGAAAGCGCTTACAGTGCATGTTTCAACCAGAGCTGGAATGGTCTATCTGTGACACTATACTAACACTGTTGTGAAGTGCTTGTTTTTATCAACGCAAATGGGACATCACTAAGTATCTTTGAGTGTCTCTGCTGTTTGCCTAAACATCCGGTTTTTGTGTGGCAAGCACAGCAGCACAAGTGCTAGCTTGTTAGCTTAGATGCTAACCAAATGACCGAGTGAACAGCTAAGAAACAGTCCTCTATTCTGTGGGTTTCAGAGCTTAGACAGCCGACCATTCCGCTGTTTTATGGTTTTTAACCTTGAAGTCCATGTTCCGAAACTTTATCAATTCATGGCACTTTTGTGTTAACCAGCTAGCGTTAGCATTTTCTAACATTGTAGTTAATGTTGACCGCTAACGCTTGCTAGCTACACCCATTTTTGGGGGCTGACCACCAGCCGAACCCATCGTTTGACCTGAATGCGACGAGCTTCGTACAAAAGATAAAAGTAGATGTCGATCAGTCGCTTCTCTGAAAATCGATGTGTTGGTGGATTTGACATGCTAGCCTAGATTACCCATCGGTATTGATTGGCATTTCGATGCTGTGTCAGCTGTAGCTAGACAAATGTCTGACTCGTTTGAACTTCTCCTTAACCCGAGAGGCTTGACACGTTTGCTCTTTTGTACATCTTGTACATAAATATTTTTGTTTAGGCTGTCCTCTGTAGGGCACACAGGAGTCTCCTTCGGTCTCTCATACAGTCAGACACACTCACGTACGCACACACAGCTGGAACAATGGGTTTTACTGTAGCTAATGTAACCCCACTGGGCACCCAGGGGCCTCCATTCAAATGGAAATGACCACTCTGCGCCGCTGGGCAGACGCCTTGTCCTTATTCTGGTTCTAAATTAAAAACACATACTAGAACTTGCTTTTTGGCAGTCTTACAATCCTTAGTTGAGATGGGAATGGATCGAGAGGAAAGTTTATGATTGAGATGGATGAGTATAAAATGCTGATTTCATACATCTAAAACCAACCGTGTGATTCCAGTTTATTTTTAAATGTAGTCCCTTTTTGTGTGAAACTTGGATTTCAAGGACTAGACATTGTTTGTAAGAGGGCAGACTTAACAGATCAGATGCACGTCTATCACTTATCCCAGTGTGTACTGTCTGCAGTAATACTAAAGTATATCTGCATTTGCCAAGGCTTTTCTGACGTGCAACAGCATCATTTAATTCAACTCCTATCCCACTGAAAGACAACAGAAAGCACAGAGCAATGTACTGCAAAGGTAATAAGACACTGAAGGACAATTCTGGAGAGATTACCAAGTTAGACATTTAGAAACAGGGTTAGAAAAAAACTTGAATTTATGGTTAGAAAATATACAAAAATTAAGCAAGCTACCATTTTAATGTAGATAGAAAATTTCAGCTTCTGTAACACTTTTTGCAATTTTGTTATTCACTTTTTAGTTTTTCAAGTGAGTAAAGGGAAAATGTCTGTTTTTGACTGTCAGCTAAAGACATTGAGAAGAAAATGTGCCTTGGGAATATTTTACAATTTGTATAACATAGTTGTAAAATAGTAAAAAAGTTATTTGTTGCTCCCTTGGTCAAATAAAGAAACAAATCCCATTAACAATTCAGACAAATAACAATAGTGCTTTTTATCATACATAAATTGGGGTTCATTATCAGGTAGTTGTTCTAAATGGGTCAAGATGTACAAAGGCAGAGAAAGTGTGTAAAGCAGCCTCATTATTTCAGCTTGGATGCAAACAGAGGTTATTGCCCCTGACTGTGCCCCGCCCCCACAGGTATGAGTGGAATTCTAATTGGGTGAGGAATGTGCGATGAGCCAATGGGAGTGCAATGCTACCCGGCTGGCCAGCGCTTTGTTTAGTCTGTCAGTGAGCGAGGGGTTGTTTGGCCTACATCAGAAAGGCCTGTGTGTCTGTGGCGGGGGCACAGACAAAGGCCAGGCAAGTCTGACACTCGTGCAGATTTAAGAGACTGGGTCATGTTTGTGTGGACACATTTCAGTAAGCTAAGAGGCAGTTGTTGTGTCTGGCAACATCTGTCATCTGTGTTTCAAGGGATAAGTCTTAACAGATGTGCTACAGGTCCCGTCAGTCATATGGTGTACAGTTGTGTGATAGGAACAGAATCTTGAGTATTTCATATCCAGATAATGAATCCATTATAAGATACACTACATTGCGTATAAATCTTTTTTTTTTCATTGTTTTATTGTAATTTTAGTTTTGCATTTAACAGAACAAACAGTGTCTACAAAGAATAGACACACAACAAAACATACACGACAGCTCTTACATGAGGAATGAAAACATAATACAGGATGTGGTGGGTCAGACCTACAATATACAAGAGCCACATTTATGAATACCATTCAACTGCACTACAGTCCTTTTAATAGGGTAGAGAACTCCGCTCCAATATAGTCCAAAAATGGGCGCCACACTCTGTAGAACTGATCTACACTGTCATCTTATTATTTCAATTAAAAACGCTTTAAATAAAGCTACCATACTGATAGACCTACTTCTTCTTACAATATTTACAAAAGAAATAAAATGTCCTAGTCTGTGCTTACAATTTTTAGCCTTTTATTCAGAGCCTTTCAGTTTAACATGTACCAACATGTAAAATATGAATAAATAAAGTACATAAAAGCAAATAAGACTCTTTAAAAGTACAGTCACAGTTGCAAATTAAATGGGAAAAAATAGGTCTGAAATATGATACTACTAATATGTTTTAAGGCTATAATCTTTGACACAAGTTTTGCATATGTGGTAAAAGACTAGTGTTGAAATTTGTTATAGGGACCGGTCCAAAGCACAATTTGTGAACTCCTTTCAGAACCCAAATTGCGTCTTCGCAGTAGAAGTACTTTGTCTTTTACGTACAGCCTCTGCATTTCGTCTTGTCTGATTCAGGTCCTTGCCTTGTATAACCCTATTCTATGGCCCATTCATTCTCCTCCATGTTTGTGTTATCTTCATGTGGCTTGTGCATGTTGAAGAATAAGAAGCATCATCCAAGTGATGTCAAAATATTACCATAAGTTGTACCATTTACAACACAACAAAATACAGAGAGCATCATTTGAAATTATACATGTTTTTCCCCTCCCATTTATTATTTCTTTGTGTTAATCTTGATAAAAGTTTTTTATGGGGAAAAGTATTGCTTAGCTCTAATTTCATTCTGGTGGTGCTTTTTGTTCAGTTCGTCATGCACACAATGTGAAATTAGCAATCTGAACGCAGAGTAACAGTTAGAGCACCATGCAGTAAATACAGGAACTAAATGGGTCAAAAACTGCAATAAATGGGTCTTTTTTGTTTAACAATGATCGAGATTTTAGGGCATATAAAGAAAAAAAGGTAGCTTTTGAAAGACGTTCTGTGGGATAAGATTAATTTGCTCACGGCAGCAACATGTGCCGCTCAGGTATTAGTGCCAGGTACTTGGATGATTTGTTGAACTGCCCGAGAGCCGACACAGGGCAGCGTCAGGACGGAGGTGCAAGTTACTTTAGAAGAACTGGGACAAAGAGCTTTAAAAGACCATTGGAACACGGAGTAATAAGTAGAGGGGCGAAGAGTGTATGACTGAATGGGAATGAACACAAAACAGTAGCTTAAGTGTCTGACCAAGTGTGTGTGTGAGAGAGAGAGAGAGAGAGGAATGAGGGAAATTGTGTTTACTGAGGAAGCAACATAAGCACTTGTAATCCTCTCACTGACTGAGCCTGTGGCATTTGCAGAAACACATATTTAAACAAACACAAAATAAATGTCTACACTAAAAATGGGATAATGCAGATAAATAGAAAGTAGGAGTCAGCAGTCCAAAATGATTGACCCGTACTTGTTGTGTTTGGGCGGCAGTGGCCGCAGAAGCTTACTGGTTGTCCTTGTGTGTTTTTGGATGCTCGTGTAGGGAGGGTTATTAAGCAGGTGAGATATTTGCTCACGTGCCCGCCTGCTGCTGCTTTGTTTTTGAGCTCAGAGAAGAAGGTTACACTTCATCTCTCATGGGTCGTTCACTTTCTTCTCAGGATTTTAGAGCTGTGTCATTGGTGTTAAATCATTTATTTATACCTTTATGGCTCAATGTCTGTGAAAGACTGTTGTCATGACTGAACAGAGCATTAGGAATTTTAAATGTGACATTCTATACAATATATATTATACTTGTCATTCATTAGAATAGAACAGAATAGACTGATTAGTGTTTTGGTTATGGTGCAGGAGTTGGAAATGCTAAATGGATTCATGGGACATACTCGATTGTACTCAAAACATGTTGTGACTTCAAATTCCTAGAGGATCTGAAAGCTTTTCTCATCTCACTTGTACTGTTTCCTCTTGTTCCCTCAAGATTGGATGAATAGAATTCTTCCCCCGCTGGCTCTTTCCAGCTCTCAGGTTTTTTTTAAAAGGAAAGGATATAAATGCAAAAAAAGAAAGAAGCAGTGGGGGAAATTGAGAAGCAGCTGAGCTGTAGCTGTGTGTCTTTACCAGCCATGACCTTGGCAGAATTAGGAATTTCCTGAGGCGCTGTAAAAGGGCCTGTCACACATTCAGTGCCACAGAAGAGCTGGTCAAGAGGCGGAAAAAGAGAGAAAGGGTGAAATTAGGGGTGTCCCCTGTCTCTGGCAAGAGACTGGTGAATGAAAGGGATGGATAGCGCCGCCGAGACAGGCTTCCTGTACTGCTCATCTGAAAGAGGAGTTGGGGCCAAATTAAAAGCCAGCTCTCTCCCTTTCTAGTTGTGCTTCTGTTATTTTATATCTGTAGAAAAGACGAGTTCTCGGTGTGGAATGTGTGAGTCATAAGGAGGAATGGTGGAGGTTGATGAGGAAGAGGGAAGGATATCCTGCAGCCATTCTCCATGGGTTAATCACAGGAAATCCAGGCTACACCAGACACATCTACAGCACCACAGTCACCACATCCTAAACCACTGACTGACTGACTGACTGACTGACTGACCGACTTCCTAGACGGCTGACTGAGCCAAACCAAATCATGGCACATTTTTAATTGGACCTCAGAGCTGTGATATTGTTTTAGGTGGCGTAGCGAATCAATTGTGACTAGTCTGAATGAATCTCGGGATGCTTTTGATCCTCTGAGCCAAGACAACCCCTCCATTCTCCACCTCTTATATGATGCCCTTATTATCCCATTGTTCAGTCAGCCTAGATTGACTGCAGGTCATTATTTCCACATTAATCTGCATATTACCATCTCGAATGTTTATAAACCTTTTGATTAATGGGTTTATTAAGATTCAAGCAGTAATATTCCTTTCTAGATTTACTAGCCTGGCGGGGCTTCTTACTCTCTTTCTTATTGTGTTCCCTGTTTATTTACTGCGTAAATGTCCAAAATATTAAAAATGTTCAGTATAATTCTACAGATCCATCACTGACTGATATTAAAATAGGATACTTGATGTGATGATCAGTCCAAAATAAAATGGCATTAAATTTATATTGATAGCAAATCCTCACACTGATGCAGCTTTAACTTGGAAATCATATATGTTTTTTTGCTTGTTTATTGTAATAAATTTGTATAATTAAGTTTGTTTAAAAGACGTCAATCTTTCAGTTTTGACCAAAACCCAAACCTAAAATGAAACAAATAAAATAATATCACAAAAGGATCAACAAATAGATTCATTATAGAACCTTGATTACATTGGTCTACAATTTTTTTTTTTAAAATGATCTGCTGCAGAGATTAAATGTGCTAAATATTAAAATGTCAATGAAAGTGTTTGTTCATTTTCACATTTATACAGATTTTCTGCTTTATAATGTTGTATAGTATGTCTATACATTACCAGTGTTATTGTAGTATCTGTCTGGTAGCAGTAACAGCAAAAACACATGGTGAAACTGGTCTACATTTTTTTTTACAAATTATCTGCTTCAGGGATTAAATGTGATAAATGTTATGTATTTTAATAAGATTGATTGGAAAACAAATGACAAAAGTGTTGTTTTGCTGATGTTTTCAAGGAATATGATAAGGTGTTATTACACATATATATTTGGTTTATGTACATTTATACAATCAATTTATAAATCTTCCACTAGATAGAACCTGTACAGTGAATGTATTGTAATGTCCAGACAGTGTTGTGAAGTAGATCTGGTAGCTCTGAGACAAATATTCCTTTTGAGTAAAACCCATTCTCTCGTTAATTCTGGAATTTCACATTTTGACCCAAGACTGTATCTTGGAAACTTCAGCCAACCAGCATTTATGACTTGATTTTTCTTTATCAGTGACTCACACGTGGTACTACTTTTATTCTGGAAGCATTTTTCTTGTAGACCAGTGTTATCAGAATAGGGACAAATAATGACTTTTATCTGACTGACTGTTGCTCGCCCAGTCTGCCTGTTTCTCCAGTGGCAGCATCAGCTTATGGCACTTGCGGTTCTTTGTCCTCCTACACTTAAACACCAAGACTGACGTTTGCAAAATTTGACATTGTATAATTACAGTCGTTCCTATCCCCCACTGCTTTAAATGCTTACATTTTTATGCATGAGCATAAACCTCCTTCTTAAGCAGGTAGAATAAGATTAATTTAAAAACTGTATTTAAGTTCCTGGTGGCCACGATGGATTTGCAATGTCGGTGTCGGGACAGGGATGTTCCCTGGAAATCATCCCCATTCTAATTTTGTTTCCCTCAGCTCTCTGCTCTCTCTTGTCAATAAAAACAAAGCACAACAAATATAATTAGTCTAGAACATGAAGTTCAGAGATGCCACAGAGATGGATGAGATGAAATTAGCTCCTAATTGGCTTCTTGGCTTGAAACAAAAACTTGAAACCAGATAGGAGTCTATTTTGCAAAACAGTGTAATAATAACTGGACAATACTACCTCAAATGTAAATATCATCATTATTATAGTTGTCATGTTAGCTACACCTATGTTGAGTGCATTACATCAGTCTTGAATACAAACTAGAAGCTTGTATTTGTTGCCCACAGTGTCTTGTAATGAAGAC
This sequence comes from Apogon talboti, assembly GCA_037367365.1. Taxonomy (NCBI): domain Eukaryota; kingdom Metazoa; phylum Chordata; class Actinopteri; order Kurtiformes; family Apogonidae; genus Apogon; species Apogon talboti. The sequence continues at coordinate 7,861,907 of JAPQRQ010000027.1, read as the reverse complement.
TTGTGCTCGTGACTCACTGGACATTAGAGTGTTTTCGGAAAAATTGCTTCTTGTGGTCCAGTCATGTTTTTATTTTGTGTATTACAGCAATTGCAAGTGAACTTACCTAGAGTGACATATGTCTGCTCTCACACGTTCAGATTCCCTGTTGAACACAATAAAGTTAGTTCCTGTTTACAAAATCACAAAGCTTTGGTCAGTGAAAGCTTCTACTCAGAATCCCTAAGATGATGTGGCAGAGGGCATTCTGCCACTCTCACTGTGGGAGGCCCGTGTGTACGTGTGTGTTTTTGTGCACCACAATCCTGACGCTAGCCTATACTTAACTGCTAACTCTGACTGCATTATGTAAGTTTTCCTGCTCGTTACCATCCTCTGGCATTCATACATTATCTTAAGCAGGAGTCTTCCTACTCAGACAGTTCTTATGTGCACCAGCATTCATCTGTAGCATCCTACACAGTGTACATCTACATATTTGTGTGGAATTTTATTCATAATGATTTTATCTTTTGCAGTATTATGTGCCAAGAACCTCGCAAAGAAAGACTTCTTTCGTAAGTATATTTCATGTATGTTTCACTTATACAAGTAATAAGTCACTGTTTTGATATAAACAATGACTGGTATGTGATAAGTTTCTGTAAGGGTCTGTGTGTGCCATCAGAAGCAATACTGTTAGCAAATTGACACTCGTGCTGTTTAGTCACTGTGCCCTGATTGTATGCATTTCCACCATGCAGTCACAAGCTGCGGCAATTGACCGACAATCAGGCATTTGTTCATAGTTGCAGTGTGTTTGTCAGCCTGATGCAGCCTGGATCAATACTAGGCTGACAAATGGGCACAAAAAAAACTGGATATGGTGTGGAATTAGTATTATATGCAGTACTTAAGCCACTTGAATTTGCTGTAACACATTAAATTAAACAGTTAATGTCAATTGTGTGCGTGCAGGTCTGCCAGATCCATTTGCAAAAGTTGTGGTGGATGGATCAGGTCAATGCCACTCTACAGACACAGTCAAGAGCACACTGGACCCCAAATGGAACCAGCACTATGACCTGTGAGTCTCTTGCAACACTCCCATTAATTATCTGTGTGTTGATGCTGTATTTATTTGGCATGCTTGGGTTTTGTTTGAGTTTTAAGGTCAGTCTAATAATAACAATATTTTGACACCAGTAGCCAATTAATTAGCCGTTATTACCCCTACTCGATATATAAAAATTGATTTTATTTGAAACTGGATAACTGATGAATCAAGTCCAAAATAATTAATAAACCTCATACTAAAAGTCAAACTAAATGCAAAAAGGGAAGTGATTTATTTTTTTTAAGCCATCTGCTATTGTTGGGACTAAGCTTGATAAAAGTGGTTTGTAAAATCTTCTTATCTTTGTCCTTTAAGTGCAGACTAATCATCCTTGGTTTATTTTATAATAAGAAGGCCTTTTAATCGAACCTGCTAATGTACTTCATAAAGTCGGCCTGTAGACATCCAGTCCATAGCTGATTAGGAAATATTTGTTTTACTCAGACATTCAAATAGCTTTCATTGATACAAGATTGTTTTGGAATAAGGAGTGTGATTATGTGTCTCCTTCACAGCTATATCGGAAAGACAGACTCCATCACTATCAGTATATGGAATCACAAAAAGATCCATAAACGACAGGGGGCGGGCTTCCTGGGCTGCATACGACTTCTTTCCAATGCCATCAGCAGGCTAAAAGACACAGGATGTAAGTGTGTTCTTGTTGTTGTATCCTCTTGATTTTACATAGATAAGTACAAGAACATATCTTTCAAGTGGAGGTGCTTTTAGTTGAGATGTATTTTCTTTCTGCTTTTCTTCCAGACCAGCGTCTAGATTTATGTAAACTGAATCCCTCGGACAGCGACGCAGTGCGGGGGCAGATCGTAGGTAAGGGGTGATGTATAACCTGGATAAATTACTCACTTTGACTCTTCCCGTTGTAACATTTCTTTCATGGTGTGTGTTAATGTGTCCTTTGTCTCTGTAACCTTTACCACCTGCTTGTTTCCAGTGAGCTTACAGACACGAGACCGCATTGGCAGTGGGGGCCCTGTGGTGGACTGCAGAGGACTGTTGGAAAACGATGGGTGAGTGAGTCAGTGTGGCTCCTTTGTTCTCTGTAAAGTTGGGATCCCATGTGAAGGATGACTCCGACCCACTTCGGGTGCCTGCGTGTAGCACAGTTTGGTCACAATCAGCATTTATTCGGTCCTCTTCCCATCTGTTACTCTGAGTTGAAAATAAAAAGCAGTTATCACCTCTCATGTGATTTCAGTAAAAGAGAGAAAACAGGACTTCAGAGGTGTGTGTGTGTGCGTTTGTGTAGGCCCGTGTTTGAGGGATGTTTCAGTGAAGAGCCGCTGCCCTACTCCGATTCCACTGGTGCAGCAGGGGGAGGGAACTGTCGGCTCGATTCACCCAGTCAAGAGAGCCGTCTCCAGACACAGCGAATCAGAGGCCAGGACTCCAGAGGCCATGGCCACACCCCTCAAAACAGGCCGCACGGGCACCAACCACCTGACCTACCAGAGGGATATGGTCAGTCAGAATAATTTGAGGGTGTCCATAGCAGCATCTGTATTTCACATGAACTTCTATCCAATTTCTGACTTTTACTATTTAACGAACCCTCGTCTCTCTGTATTTCCTTTAACAGAGCAACGAACAACAGTGCAAGGCCAGGTGTACTTCCTCCACACACAGACAGGAGTCAGCACCTGGCACGATCCTCGGATACCTCGGTATGATTTAGGCTCCGCTTCACACACATCTACTCCAAGCCGAACCTGCAATAAAATGAACCTTGAACAAACCCTGGAGAGAATATAGGTCATTGCAGCAGCAGAGAAAGAGGACATAGACCAGAATATAACACAAGGAAAGAGATCATATGACCAAAAATAAGCCAAACTGAGCAAAACACAGCAGATACAGTATAACATCTTCTTAATCCTCTGTTATGCCAAAGTTTATTCTGTTTTTACAATTGGGTGGTTTTATATCCAGGTCAAAAATTTTAGAGCTGTGCAAGAGTAGGTGCTCCTTTTCTTGCTGGCATCACCTTGTGCACGGCTTAAAGGGTTTGTTTGGATTTTCTTAAGTGGGCTTGAATAAGGTACTTTTCCATAGTCAGCATATAATCTACAGCAGAAGGCAGTCAGCACTCACCCAGTTTGAAGAAGCAGACAAGAATACCAAGCACTGTAGTCCTGTGGACTAAAACATACTTTAGTCACATAAAAAATATCAATATCAATGTCATTTTCATTGTACACTTTGTAGGAGTTGACCCTTTCTATGATGATTAATTCAATTATGTTGATTAAATGATAAATTATTCAATATTCTGCACATTCTCAGTAACAGACAGTAATCTGAAACGAATTTTTCACCCCATGGGAAAATGGATGTGTGTTATAAGAGCTGGTACAGAGAATCTGAGTGGAATCAAAGTAAGCACAGACCATTTTCTGTCATTGTAGTAAACACATAGAGCACCTGTTGGCTTGATAACTTACCTGCTGATTATAAATAAGGTTTATATTTTGCAAACTACAAACATTGCTAATGTTACCGAGTTTGTTTGCTGCTGCTGGGGAGCCACAAACTTCACTGTAAAGCAGAACATTGGTTGCTGACAGTAATGGGATTAACAACTAATTAGTCAGTGACATTGCCATAAACATTTATGCCCAGCTAATGTTGTTGAGTTGGATTGATTTCTGTTGCAGCTTTTGCTCTCCAGGTTTCAGATGTTGCTGGTTCTAAGTCTGACTTAAGACATTTTGCGCATAAGTGTGCACACATATGTATTTTGTAAAATGTTATTTGTTTGGTTAGTTTCACTTTTGTCACTGTGCATTCTATTGTTAACAGCACATTCCCAGTTTGTTCCAAAATTAATTTACCTTGTTAGCAACACTGTTAAGTGAGACTCTGCTCACCACCGGTCCTTTGGTTCATTATAGCAGTGAAGCAAAATAGACCACGGTGGGCTGCCACAGTCTGTAACATCCATGGAAAACACTGCTTTGAAGAGCGTGGTGCAAAGCTTTTGTACTCTTTGTACTTTTAGGGAAAATTACCTCATATAGCCCACCTTAAAAAAATCAGAAATAAGCCATTGACTGAGGATGAGGACCAGCATCACCAACAAACTGGTACAATAACAACCTACTTCTGTTATCTTTCTAATAAGAGGCACATTTTTGCTATGTCATCTGCCCTAATTAATCCAGCAGATTTAAAGGAAATCTCACATTAGTTGTTGTGCTCCCAGAGTCTGTGTTTAGTTCATTATGAGGGGTTAAGAGCGTACAGTATGTAAGTTCAGAAGTAGACGGAGACAGAGGACTTGGTAGAAGGCTCACCAGATTAAATAGTTTGAAAGCACAGTGGATTACTGCTGACTGAAGTCTGGGTTCTTGTGTAGTGACCTGGCCAGCGTGAGCTGTGAGGAGCTTGGTCCACTGCCAGTGGGCTGGGAGGTCAGAAGCACCGTGTCTGGACGGATCTACTTTGTAGACCACAACAACCGGACCACACAGTTCACAGACCCTCGCCTGCACACCATTATCAGGTAGCGATATCCACGCACACACCTAGAATCCTCCTGTATATTCAGCTGCAGGGGACTTGTACTCATCCCTGATGCATACAGAATAAGTGGCTTCATGCCTAATCTGCTGTTAATGTAATCTGTCACTTTTGTAATGCTGATCTCAGGCTCGATCTGAATATGACCTACTATCAGTCAGCAGCTCTGTTAATGCTCAATGCTGAATGGTGTGATTTACAAAGATGTGGGTTTATACTAGATTTAGCTTATGTGGGTAAATGCACAGTGAGTAATCCAGTGTATAATGTACACACCAGGTGCTTAGTCTCTTCTGTCATGTACTGGTCAGCTCTTTTTACTCCTACCTGGCATTCTTCCTTCATGTTATCTCCTCCTTTCCCCCTTTATCTACTACTCCCCACTTACAGCCAGCAATCCCAAGTGAAAGAATCCTCCCAGGCCCCGCAGATGGACGTAGGGGGCGAGGAGGGGGGAGGTGGAGGAGTTGGTGGTGGCGGAGGAGGAGAGGGAGATGTGGCTGCACGCTATGAGCGAGACTTAGTCCATAAATTGAAGCTGCTCCGCCACGAGTTGTCTTTGCAGCAACCGCAAGCTGGGCACTGTCGCATTGAGGTGTCCCGTGAGGAGATCTTTGAGGTGGGTGAAGGCTTGGAGCCAGGAAGTAAATGAAAGGATAGTAAAAGCCACTGTAGATAAAAAATATCAGCCATGTCAGATAATTAATACTATTACAATCAGTCTATGAACACATTATGGAAAGTTACACTTATTGAGGCATAGGAGTCATATGCCTGACACAGCAGGAACTGATATAAAGTACTGTGAACATCTTGTATTATGTCTTTTGTCTGTGATGACCTGTGTTTGTACGGTTGTAGGAGTCCTATCGGCAGATAATGAAGATGAGACCCAAAGACCTGAAGAAGAGACTAATGGTGAAGTTCAGAGGAGAGGAGGGTCTCGACTATGGTGGCGTGGCCAGGTGAGTACCACCATGGAAAACAGCAAGGAACAAAATTGTACTATATGCCCGAAATTGAGTTTCGGGGATAAAATGGTTTTACCCCTGACTGCTGCCGCCGGATATCCTTGGTGTGAACGCGATAACCAGGACAGATTTAATAATAATAACAGACTTATATAGCACCTTTCATGGAACCCAAGGTCACTTGACAAAGAAGAAAAAAAAAAAAAATTTTGGTTGGATTTCTTCTCCCTTGATAACCAACATAGGGGACCCGTAGTGAAAGAACCCTATTGATTTCAGCTTCTCTGTGAGTATTATAAGTCATCCAAATGGGGGCGCTTTAGTTTAGACATAAATCAAGCAGTAACAGGACGATTTTGATAAACCTTGGTTCATATTGATCGTCTTACACTCGTCCATTTTCTGGCTACCATCCAGAGTTCATATGGTGTCATTTTATTCACTAGGTGGAGTTTTGTGGAGAAAAATTGATTCTCTGACCATTCTTCTGCCACTATCAGGTGGATGTAGCTCAAATTGAATTCATATCAATTGTCTAACAATTATCATGGATAGATTGGTATATAGCAGAGGATTGGGGGGATTTCAGGGATATACATTTGCTTTGTCTTT
>JAPQRQ010000027.1:7817648-7855435 GCA_037367365.1 Apogon talboti | reverse complement strand
TGCTGGGGCATCTTGCCAGGTCATCATTGTAAATGAGAAGCTGTTCTCAATTGATTTCACCTGGTAAAATAAAGGTCGAAAAAAAAAAAAAACTTGCTGTCGCCTCCAACAGCATAAGCCTCGTTATTATTGTTTTGGGGTTTTTTTTCTAAACTGTCTTAAAACAGATGGTTTTAAGTGAAAAATTTGCTGCCACAGAGATACTCCAGCTCACAAATCATATTCTTTCAACACAAAGGAATGCTCATTGGGTTCATAACAAAAAACAACAAAAAAATTGTGTTGTCTTTTTTCATGTTTATTTTTTTCGATGAAAATGGAATGCAAGGATCAGTTGAATAGTTACAGCATAATGCTTTCTCCATTATCATTGAGCTTTACTGTGAAACTACTTCAAGTGTAACTTTAACAGAGTTGTCAATATCCATATTAAGAAAATAATCGATTTTTGAAGTGATGTAAAGCTTAGTTTAAACATTGTTTTTTAATTCAGAATTTACCTGCAAAGATTTGTGGCAGAGAACTAATTTTTGGTTCTGTTTTAAACTGTATTTTAATCTGTCTTCAGCTGTATGACTCTTCAACTCAACAGTAACAAACTCAGACAAAAAGCAGCATTGTACTTTGACAATCGTCCTAAAATTAGATTAAAAAGATCACAGTGACTTGTGTTGCTTACAGATCATTAGACTCTTGCCAATACACATTCCTACCCAGGCCTTCACAAAAGCTATAATATTCAGGTGGCTAAAACTCTGTTAGAAAGGGGTTTATTTTTTAATTTAATGGTCATAGAAATCATGTAAGATTAATTTATGCTCTTAAGTGTTGATAGAACTGACAGCTGTCTACTTATTAACAGTGACAGGGTTTAATATTTCAGAAACAGTCAGGATTCACTGACAAAGCCCCAGCAGGAGCCATCAGCAGCTTTTTAATGAATGCTGCTATTTTTACAAGAGCTCTTTAGTGGATAAAAAAGCCTGCTCTCATAAATTCTAAGGGATTTTTTTTCCTCATTGTTTCTTTTAGATGCTGTGTTTTACATAGTTTCTACTGTTTGAGTTTTGAACATTGTTTCATCATCTATAGGGAGTGGCTGTACCTCCTGTGTCATGAAATGTTGAACCCATATTACGGCCTGTTCCAGTACTCCACCGACAATATCTACACACTACAGATCAACCCCGACTCCTCCATTAACCCAGTGAGTACACAAACACACCTGAAGCACTGAGGTGAATGAGGGGGAATCTCGCTGACCTGATGTGTCCGTTTGTGTTTTTCTCACAGGACCACCTATCATATTTCCACTTTGTGGGTCGTGTGATGGGCCTGGCAGTTTTCCACGGTCACTACATCAACGGGAGCTTCACGCTGCCCTTCTACAAACAGCTGCTAGGCAAACCCATCCAGCTCAACGACCTGGAGACCACCGATCCGGAATTGCACAAAAGTCTCGTCTGGATATTGTGAGTAAATACACATGCACAGAGGCAGTCTCACTGTAGAGAACCATTTTATTACGTACTTCCCCTCAGTTGTTAGGATAGATCTCAATATTCTAATTATCTGTGTGCAGAGAGAACGACATCACTTCAGTTCTCGACCACACATTCTGCGTGGAACACAATGCCTTTGGGAAGTTTCTACAACACGAACTCAAGCCTAATGGACGCAATATCCCAGTCACTGAGGAGAACAAAAAGGAATACGTAAGGTAAAAACACTGAGATGAAGCTTTTTTGTGGGTTTGTCCCAGATACAGAGTTTCCTTCTGCTTGTTTATTTAAGTATGTTTATTCTGCTGCCACTGTTGTCTGTCTAGTCTGCTGTAGTTATTCTAAATGTCATTGTCTTTCTATTTATAAATAGCATACACAGGTTACATTGGTTGTGTTGTCATACAAGGAAACTTTGTCCTTATTTTCTCAGACTGTATGTGAACTGGAGGTTTATGCGTGGAATTGAAGCCCAGTTTCTGGCTCTACAGAAGGGATTCAGTGAGCTCATCCCCCAGCATCTCCTCAAACCATTTGACCATAAAGAACTTGAGGTACAGTTTGTCTGAACAATAACACAGTCATCATAATGAATGTAAGAATTGTGCAGATTGAATTACACACAATGAGCCATTCAAGACTCCAGTCCTTCCATCTCTCTTCTCTCTCTTCTTATATGTGTCCATTGTTACCTTCTTGTTCTCATGGCCTTTACTGACCCCTCTTTATCCAGTTGATCATCGGTGGATTGGGGAAGATAGACCTTGCAGACTGGAAGACAAACACCCGACTGAAGCACTGCACAAGCGAAAGCAACGTGGTGCGGTGGTTCTGGCAAGCAGTGGAGGCTTTCAGTGAGGAGAGGAGAGGACGCCTGCTGCAGTTTGTGACGGGCTCGACGAGGGTCCCCTTACAGGGATTCAAAGCGCTGCAGGGTGGGTCATGCACTGGCTTAGAGACAACACACACACACGGATCAGATCCATACCATCTCACTTAGAACCTAAAGGATCACAGCATGTTTTTTCTTGAGTTAGTGGAACCTCTCAGAATCCTAAAGCTCTATCCCAAATTCTTAAGAACAAAAATGTTATAATTTAGTATGTATATGTTATATCAGACCAAATATCCTGTACATATGATAGAACAATATTATTACCATACTTAATTATATTTTGGATGCAAGAAAATAAATAGTGGTGAAATTAATTTCAGGAAAAGGAATAATTTTACATTCAGGTAAATAAACTGTGCTTATTAAGGTGATTTATACGAATAGCTAGTGTTGAAAATTCTAATTAGGGTTTCTTGGGTGTAAAATACAAATATCACTCCAGTATAGTGAAAAATAACCAACTGGTGACCCTTACAGTACACATACTAATGAGCAATTATTAAAAAATACTCAGAACTAACAGAAATTATTTTGGGGCAGAGTTGTAGGATTTTCCAGGTTCTGAATTTTGGGTGAGTTGGTGTGGAAATACATTAGTTAACCTAATTTTAATGTTATTTTCTATTGTCTTATGTTTACATTTGCATATCATTCAAAAGAGCACATTTTCAAATTAATATTGTCATGATTGGAGGATTATGTTTGTTTTAATGAGATTTTCGTGTTATAAGAGTGAGATTTTGTCTGTCCACCAGAGTAGAGCAGTGATAACTAAATGTATGTGTGTAAGGCTCTACAGGTTCTGCAGGACCAAGACTCTTCACCATCCATTTGATAGATGCCAACACAGACAACCTGCCCAAGGCTCACACATGGTAAGGACACTTTTTGATAGAGCAAAAGTTTCCCTTGTGTCAAGGTTTGGCCACTAATTACTCCTCTTCTGTCTCCAGTTTTAACAGAATAGACATCCCTCCCTACGAGACATATGAGAAACTTTACGAGAAACTCCTGACGGCTGTGGAGGAGACCTGCGGCTTTGCTGTGGAGTGATGAATCCACAACCAAAACTGACATACACACGTCACACTTGAGCTTGCACTTGCACACAACTATTTTGACATTTTACATATATACACAGAATATCAAGTATACAACAAGAGTATACAGAGCGGCCAAGCATCACAAGAACACACACAACAGTGTCTTGCCACCTCTTCACCACCGAACTGTTGGGGTTAAAGGAGGAAGCACAGCAGAAAGGCAAAAATTAAATAAAAAAAAAAAGACTAAAAGTATTTTAAAATTTTTCAGATGTTTTGAAGAAGCATTTTTATCCTTCAGTTTTAACAAGCTATGATGTCATTCTTCAGAATGTCGACCACCACAGCAAATCTGACTCCAGTCACGACTCGAGTCTCCGGTCAGCATCAAAGCCAATCACACGCGAGCCTACGAACAGAGACATTAAGAAAAAAAAAAATCCGATTTCTGAAGAACAAAGCGGAGACTGGATGTCTTTTTCTCTGACAAGCTGATTGATTGACTAGTATTCATGCTTCATGTTTAACCACTGGTGTGTATCAGAATGTGTGCATGTATGTGTGCATGTGATAGAGTGAGTGAGTGTGTGTGTGTGAGTGCGAATGTGTGTAAGGCATGGCAACCGGTTACTCTGTTTAAACGAAAAAGAAAAAAAAAAAAGATCAAACGAGCCTGCTCCTCTGTTAAGTAACTTCTTGTCTCTTCCGTTTGTACTTGCAACCACTCTGATCCATATTTTATTATTTATTACTAAGTGATTACTGACCAAGCTGCTATTTGCTCTACAAAGAGCTCACACTAATCTATTCATCACCCCCCTCTACCAGAGATGTAGGGTCAATTCACTTGCAATTCAAGTAATCCACAAGGTGGGTTTTATTGAATTTTGTTACTTTTTTAACATTCATATTAATGCAGAGAAATTCTCTTGAGTGTATGAAAACTGTTTATGTGTGTTGGTGTTTTGAATATCATGTTACATATATTGAAGTGAATGGGAACTGATCTTCCCAACCCTAGTTTTAACATCTAACTCATCTTTTAAGATTTACTCTACTGACATTATGGAGAAGTTGGAAGACACAACCTGGGTTTTTGTGTTTCGTCATAATGAGCCACAAAAAATAGAAAAGGGGTCAGCTTCAGGAATTCTTCAATTGTATGTAACATGTATAATAAAATGTCATAAGCCTTTCGTACATGTTAGTTTGTCCATGTCACCATCTTTTTATTCTGTGGCCCTGATGTCTCCCTGCTTGCCTCTTTTTTTCTCCATAGCCTGAATGTTAGGAGGAGGTTCCCTTTATCACGCAGCCACCATCCTCAAAACTATGAATGAACAAAGTCTCTTTACAGTCATTAATACTCCTTAGAAGCAAATGAAATCAAAAACCTAAATGTTGAGAGAGTAATGTGGGGGGAAAAAAGATGGGGTCTGTTGTAGATTGAAGACTGTTACGCAGTATCATTTCAGTCTGCATTTTCTAGGTTCTGAGTTCACTGTGTAATGGATGCAAGAGTATTGTAACTTACTATGTACTAAACATTTATGAAAAAATACTATGTAAATAAGATTATATTAAAAGAAATTAAATTGAAAATAAATTCTTTGTGTTGTGTGCATTATTCTTTTCCTCTACAAATACTAAAATAAGTCCAATGCTAATTATTCATAATAAACGTCCTAATAAACTTGTCTCATTTTAATGCTGCAAAAAGCAGAAGAAATTCATGTTTTGTCAAAATGTCCATCGATTAAAAATGCTAAAATCTGTATCAATCAGGGTTGTACAAAATTCAGAATTAAGAATGACCCCTAAATTCCAATTCAATTCTTGAATTTGAATTTGAATTGAGATCGCAAACTCTGAAATTGGAAGTAGAATTGGAATTCCATGAAATTCATGAAACATAATTAAGGTGTATTTAACAATGAAGATTTACAGTATATATTACATATGATTACAACATGAATTTCATGCAGATATTGTATGGACTTTACTGTATGTACACAATATTATAGTAAATAGGCCTTTTTTTTACCACAAATTAACATGAAAAACATATTCTATAAAACATCATTAAAATTGTAATAACTTTCAATCAATGACAAAACATTTGAGGAACTGTTGACCATTACATGCAACAATGTTACCCTGTAAAGTACTTTAATAAATGATAATTGCATTTACCAAAACATTGTTTCATTTGATTACTTTGACATGAAGATATTGGTAATTATTCAACATTAAGGGAATGTATGCTTAATGTTAGTGTCTGTACTTCCATTTGGAAGAAACATGTATTTTAAAAGTATCACATTCTCACTGATATGTGATAAGAATGAATTTCTTTGAAGTGCAATGAATTCAATTCCACTTCCTGTAATTCAAATTCAAGTCAACATCCTGTAGGGTGGAGTCAATTCAAATTCAGTCATTCACTGAATTGAATTCAATTCTGAATTTTGTACAACCCTGGTATCAATGTGCAGTTTTAAATTTTGGTAGTTTTTTTCCTCAACATTTTAATGTTTGAAATGATTTACAACAGTTTACATATAAGCATGATTTGTCCTTGACATGGATCCAAACAAAACTACTTCCTAGACATGGGAAATTCTCTTAATCAAGACTACAATTCCCAGAAGCCACCGCTTGTACGTATTCAAAGTCGCCTTACGCGTTACGTTGTAGCTGTTCTTGTTTTGGCAGTTTGTTTCGATATTCACGGATTGTCAGTCCACCAAGAAGACGTTTTGTCCTGATTGTCCAACACGAAGCTGAGGTATTATACATATCTGCATGTTTACATTTATTACGCCGATATTAATGTCTATATTGTGCGGTTGATACATTGATATAACTGAAAATTGTGACAGAAGAAAGCTAACTACTTACCCTTCTGGCTAGCTAGCCAAGCTAATTATCATTAGCTCAACCGAGGTTTGTTCTGTAAGTGAGCGGAAATGTTCGGGTGTTGCTGTGACATGTCTGTTCTTGTCAACAGCATCTTAAATTTTGAAAGAATGTAACAATTTTAACTCCACTGTCAAGTTTCTAATTAAAACGGAACTTCATGTAGTGCAGAATTGCCAGTTTCTCGCAGTGTTAGCAGTACAGTTTAACAGCATGTTCGATTTCACTGATTTAATGCTAGGTTTGACTCATCTGATATAGACCTTCTGCCTTTGCACAGACAAAAGTGATGCAATTATTGCACAATTGTCACGAAGATTATGTTTCCCTGTACGATACAGTTAACTTCCAGTTAACAAGCTAGCGTTGATTAAGTATAATCCCTGCCTTCTTTACCTGCTCATGCTTCAGATTTCTGCTTTTTGGTAACAAGCTTCCTTTTTGGCCATCTATTGCTAATATGTCTGTCGAGCTGCCCAGGAAATAGTCGCCCATACATATATTGTTAAAGACATTTCATAAAGTTAAAGTGAAACCATATGCTGGATTTCAGGGGAATACCAACTCTTTCATTGTGTGTGTGTGTGTAATAGATGGTGTTGAATGTGCAGTGACTGTAGTGTGTGTGGGCTGACTCCAGCAGCTGGAAAGTGTTTGTATCAAAAATGGCAGATGGAGGCAGTGATGATGAAGTCATTCACCTGGCAAGCTTCAATGTACACCGCAGCCAAGGTAAGACACCTTTATTTCCTCATTGATAAGCACTTACACAATTCAGACAGTTTTATCTTCACTTTACATGTCTCACATGTACAGTATATCCATGCCATATCATATTTTCTGGCACACACTTTAACATTTTTGTTTGAAGCACTGATATTAACTCAGTCCAATTTCTCGATGTCTCTTTAGGCACCCATGCCCGTCAAAGGGAGCTCATCACCATTTCTGATGATTCAGATGAGGAGCCTGTGACTTTGGTGCCAGGCAGTCCTGTTTTAGTCCCAGATGATGCTGATGATGACGATGTTAGCATACTGGAGGTATGTGGCTAACAGTGGTCCTTTGTAATCATGATGTTATGAGGTTGAGCAATATGACAGTAATGTGCAACGGTAGAAATACTGTATGTCCACCATAGAGTTTTGGCATACCACAGTATAGTAGCACAGTAGGAGCTAGCCCTAAATGTCACTCCTAAATCTTTCAGGTAACCTATGTAGCAAGTCAGAGATGGATTGTTATGTGAATTTCACAATCTTACTGAACCAGCTGTCCTGCAAGGTAATGTGATTTGAGCAGCAGGACTGCTTAGCATGTTCTCACATGACATGAGAACAACAGTTGGTGGCAGTTGTACACCTCAAAGCTGGTTTGCCAACCTCAACAAAAGTAGACACGAAGATGAAAACAGACATTATTGTTCTTAGTGAAACTATAAATCTTCTATTTGAATTCAATTTTTTTGTGTTTTTGTTGTTAATTAATTTTGGGCGGTTGTTAAGTCCAAGTTACAAGAAGAAATTATGTCCAAATAAAAGAAGAAAATAATCAGATGTGATGAAGTGCAGTATATTTTTTCCATTCTTTATTTAATTGACACAACAATTGCTATGCTGTGACTGTGATATGAAGTTATTTGTAGCGTGAATGACAGAAGATTTAGTTGTCACTCTTGCCTAATATGTTAGAGGCTTGATATTTGAATCTTCATTGTAGCACAAATGATTACACAGACAATTAAGGTTCATTAATTTGTTTTTGTTTTTTTGTTTTTTTGTCTGGCAGCCACTAACACCTGCACGCAGACATGTAATTCGCCCAGCAGCAAAATGGAGTGGGGCCTTAAACCTAATTCAAGATAGTGGTCAAAGTAGCTCAACTTCAGTTGATCCTACAGGTGAACCCAGCTCCGCCCCCTCTACCTCCAGAGACGCCAACGCAGACTTGTCACTTTTAAGACAGGTCATGCGACCACAGACACCTGTACAATCTGACGCATCTGGTTACACACAGCCTCAGCCTGGCTCATCTACAGCTACACTGTCTCAGCCAAAACGCAGCAAAAACTCACTACAACAGGATGGTACATTAGCACATACAAAAGTGGAGCCTCAAGTAGATTTTTCTACTGAAACTCCGTCTACCTCCATAAATGCCAAGACTAATGCCATTACATCAAGAACATCTGTACAAGTTCATCTTCAGCCTGGAACTTCTGGACACACACAGCTACACCGTGACTCTTCGGCACAAACGGTGATGGAGCCCAAGGCGAGTACCTCCACCAGTGCCACGCTCTCTTGTGCAAACACTGTGTCACGTACTTGCTCTTCAAAGACTGAGAAAAAGACTAGTCCAAGTACACGTACACAAGACACCCCTCAGGCCAGTACGTCATCTGTACATGCTCATGTACAATCTCCTATACATACACAGCCACAGCCTGGGACATCAACACAGAATCAGCCATCTAAGACCACAACATTACCGTCCCTTCAGCACCCCCGTCTCTTCCAGGTCAAAGACGTGAAGCTAGTTGTCCTTCCCCAGCAGCCAAACATACAGACTCCTGCTCTAATAACCCAGCCCCAGATGCAGCCCCAGGGCCCGCTGCAGCCTTTGTCAGTCAAATTCATCCAATCAGGCAATCTCATTCAAATTGAGCCACAGGCCTTGGCTCATGCACCTGCCAAAGCCCCAGTCCAGGCCCCCAAAGCCCCTCAGGTGATACCCCCGGCAGTGCTAATAGCTGCTGCCCCAGAAAGACTAGGACCTCCAGAGGCAGGGCATCGGATCATCCTTGGGAGCCAGGCACCTGGGCTTGCTGTTCCCAAGCTCCCGGCCCATAATAACTTCAACATCATAGTGCATAATGCAAACGCTAACCCCCCTGCTCCACCAGCTCCCACAGCTTCTGTCCCCAATGACAGAGGTGAGGCTCGTCTGTTTCCAGCCCTTAATCCAGAGAGGGCTGTGCCAGGCCCTGGTCTTGTTGCAGTCCCTCCTGCACCGGAAGACATTCCTCAAATAGAGGATGCAAGACCTGGTCCCTCTGTACCACGAGAGAAGCCAGAGCAGCAGCCCCACACCAGATCCCTCATCACTGGTGTTGTAAGTATAAACAGTACATTGGCTGGATTGTCATGCAGCCACATTCATGCTAAACCGACTGTATTTGTGGACAGAACCCTATAAAGAAGAAAATCTTTTTTCACTTTTGCCTGCATTTGATTGAATCACTCCAAATTTCATGGGAACACACGCAGCATTTATTGATCCTGCAGACAAAAACAAATCAACAAAATATTGAGACTGTCCAGCTTTGGCAGAAGTGTGTGTTCCACTGTTTGTCCTTTTAGTTTGTGATGTAATTACAGCCATTTTTTCGTCCAAACTACACTGAACTTTTATCCCCAGAACTCTAGTCCCAAGAATTGAAAGGTTCCCTCAGTCTGTTGGTTTTCAGTGTTTCCATGATGGTCTAAAGACCCACAGAGATTATGTAGATTTAGTTTTTCTTTGCACACATTTATACAGTACTCTGTTAGGTATATGTATATAAGGCCTGGACATAGATTCATATATAATATATTTTCTTCCATAACTCCATGATAACGCTCAATGGAAAAACAGCTACAGCTTTTTAAAAGCAGTGGCTGAAATAATTTTCTCCAAGTACTGATCAGTCACAAGTGGTGTGTGCTGAAACCACTATGCCCAGAGTTCTTTAGAATATTATGAAGTACAACTCCCCCAGGAAGGGATTTTCGGGGGGGGTAAAATAAGAACTAAATTTAGATCTTGGTCCCTGTGGTGGGTCAGGTCCTATGGAAAGTTCTTACCGTTAGAAACATGGTTTTGATATTTGACATTTTCCCAGTCTAATCAAACACTGTACTTGTTACCTCCTCGTCTCCTTGTGTGTCTCCACAGTTGGATCTATTCCCAGATGTCCAAGAAGCCTATGTAGCAGAACTGATCCAAAAGAAAAATGTGAAAGACTTGAATGTGTAAGAAACGTCTACTTTTTTTTTCTAGCATGATATAAAGCGCCGTAATTAAATGATTTGTGTGCTCAGGAAATTACAGGCACAGTATTTTTGGAAAAAAAGTTTATATTAAGAAGGGTTAAGTATTACTTCCTCTCTGTTTCGCTTTTAGTATCTGTAACCTGCTGTTGGAGAATCCTGAGTATCCAAGGAGGATGACTGCTGCAGCCTCAGCAGCTCCCACCAGCATCCTACTGGAGTCTGGAGACACCCAGACAGAGGTTTGCACACACGTCAGTTAAAGCCGCATTTAAAAACTCAGTCATTCAGTAGTTAAATTTAGACATAATGGAGTAAAGTCAAGAAATATGTGCTGGTAAATTATCTTTTCTTTCTCCTTCACGTCAAAATCACCGTTCTAGACTCGTGTTGTTATGGTTCTCAGAAGTCACAATACTTTGAGTCCAAACAAACAGTAAAAAAAAGTAGTAAAATCAGCATGTTTGTGTTTACAGTGCAGATCTTTTAATTGACCTTAAATGACCAGTAACCTAATTAACATAACAGTTTGTCCCACTTAGTGTCTCATAGCCCCCACTCTCACAAATTTACATTTTTTGCTGGACTAATATTAGAAAAGGGCAATAGTTCACCACTGGCTATAGAAGTGAGTGGTGTCTCTTTTTTTTATTTAAATGCTAAGTAAAAATGGAATAATAAAAATAAAACTTGTGCATTAGGGGATATGTCTCTCAACCCTCGGGGGGGACTCAGGTGGCAGGTAAAGCCAAGTAGTATTTTACCAACTAGCAACTTATCCATTATTAAAATAGGGAACTCATACATGATTGTACTGCTCTGTATATTGTACTTAAAGGTAGATACCCTGTCTCATCCTCTTCACTAACTCTCCGTAGTTTTGATAACTTACATGTAACAGTATTTACAGTTATTCCTTTACAATGAAATGACAGAATCTGAACCTATGTCACTAAATTTAATGTGAGTAGCACTTTAATGCAACACCTCATCTGTAAACAGGATTTGTGCCTGTCTTTTGTGGATGATTTCTCAGCAGAATTTAAATACTGTGTTTTTAAATGTGTACAGTGAACATACACTCTGACCCTGAGATCTTCCTGTACAGCTGATTTGATAGAGCCAGGTGGATGTGGTAGTGTTTGTGTTTAATTTTCACTCACCTTAATGTGATTGAGCCAAATGCCAGTCAGCTTCGGCTAAAATTAGCATGACATGTTGCTAACTTGCCATCAGTAACAGTTTAAGATTTCTCAGTGGATCTGTGGTTCTGCATCACATTCATCAAATGTCCTTACTGCATATTCTCAGTAATTTCCCTATGGATGATATTCTGAGATAACGACATGTACTGTTGCATCTCCATTAGACTCTCAGTACCAACCCTTAAGGCTTTACATCCGTCATTCACTCTGACATCATTATCTCGATATTGTGTGAATGGTTGTGCTCCGGGTCATTTCAGGTGACTGAGGACTTGTTCGACTACGCCAAGCTGGGCACGGTGGGGCCCGAGGCAGTGATGCAAGCTGCAGACTTACTTATGGCTGATTTCAGGATGCTCAGCTGTCAGGACATAAAATGGGCCCTCAACAGCTTGAAGGGACACTATGCAATCACACGCAAGGTACCTCTGGGCTCATGTAGCGTTGCTGACTGTCAGTGTTGAGAATGCAATGCTCTTTTGCTTTTCTGGCTTGTGTTTTCTCCCAACTGCCTCGTTAACGCCCCCTCACTTGTTCTAACTTTCTTTTTTCAACCCCTTCCTCCCTCACAGGCCTTATGTGAAGCTCTGAAGAAGTGGCAAGATTCAGGAGACCCCTCAGGAAAGAGAAGGCGGAGCAGAACCTCCTCTGAACGCTGCTACATTGATTTCCATTTTGAGCATGGTGAATAAAGTTTCTCAGTAATCTCTGCTATGTATGATGACATATACATACACACTGTGGTGTTTTTATCTTTAACCCATAACCCCAGTGCTACTTTTGTGGCAGTTCCCAAATAATTTTTTCTCTCTCTCTAACCTTTTTTAAGTGATTTATCACAATGTATTATAATATTATCCTCCATGTTCTGTGTTTTTCAGTTAACATCTGTTATTTTCCTATATTTAATTTACTCATAATGTAGATGTTCATAAAAGCTCAGATTAAAATTGAGTGTTATTACATCAGAAACATAAAACTGAAGAAAAAGTTACTTTTTTAGCAAAGATATCAATAACTGAACATATATACAAGTGTCTCCAACCACTGTCATCTGTCAAACTTTACGGAGCCTCTGAACATCCAAATGGGTCATATCTGATGACCATGAAAAAATGAGAAACTGTGTTTTACCCGAGTTAATTCAACGTATTGATAGTTTGAGTGGTTCAGAAGTTATTCCATATTTTAGATCAGTAGGTGAGTTTGGTTATCAGTACTTGTTTGGGTTTAACAGGGTTAAGCACAGACAGAACAGAGGTTGGGGAAGGTTTACTATTTTGAGGAAAATCTCAGCAATTTGAATGACAGAAATGTACAAAAAAATTTAAATATTGCAAGATTATAAATTTAGTAGTTCCTGATGCTCATAAGGTAGCACCTTACCAAATTTGTATAATGTTTTTTGCTCATAATGTGACTATAGTATCACAGAATATTCATGCTAATTTCCTCATAAATTTAGAACTTTAATCTTTGAAATTTTAAGTTTTCTCTCAGAATGTTATTCCCCTTCTCCTGTTCTTTCATTTTAGTTTATCTTCAACAGCTGTTATAAGTATTGTACTTGTGGATGTGCTATGATTCTATTTTTACCAACATAGCCTTAGCCTCATAGCATAATTGCCTAGGTCATGTTTTTGGTCAAATTGTGATATTTGTGTAACTTTACTCTCCCAATACTGCTGCTTCATTTTATGCTGATATCACAGTTTGGCCAAAAATATGACTCAGGCAATTATGCTATGAGGCTAATGACCAGCTCTTCAGTAGTTGCTTCAGTCCTTTAGCTCCAGGTGTTGCATTTTGGGACTTTTTTGCCTCTTGTCCTGAATTTGTAGATCACCTTGTATGCTTGTTGTAGCATCTTTTTATTGATCAGTTTATTTAATCTAATGTATCCTTTTGTGAAAAAGATGATTTTATGTGAGCAGGCTGTAACATACGTTCTTGGCTTTGTCCTCTATTAGGTTCGGTTAAGTTTGAGAAGAGGATGTACTTCTTGGAGAATGACCGTCGCTACTGCAGGACATACAGCAATCTGGAAGCTTCTGTGCAGAAGGAGCTTTCATTCTATCAGCAGAAGGCCAAGGAATGGGCAGAGGTATGAGCATACACTAGATGTTTTTTCTGTGATCTATTTGCAGCATTTCTGTGCATTTTTATATCACATTTATCCCATTAATTAGTGTAGCAGCATGTTCCCTTGACACTTTTTAAGCCAAGCTAGCCTGAATGCTATTTGTCAGGTTTGTTTACTTTTTAGGAATTTGCCCTGATTCAAGGCATTTTCATTAGGCCACTGGCTTTTATCCAACTCACATAATGTTTATTATAATTAACAGTCTGAGTTTTTCTTTTCCTTTCTTTCATTTTAGCATGAAGACTTCCTGCTGGCCCTCCAGGTCAACGAAGATGAATATAAGAAGGTAAGAACATTAACACCAGCTCACCCACTATAAACCTGACCATATTTGTGTTGAACAAATTAAACATCACTGTCACCTTAGACCAAAGATGTCTATAATGATACCTTTGATTGGTGGTAAAAATGCTGGTCTTACATTGGTGTGTGACAGAGGTTCAAACACAGCCTGGGACAAAATTCTGATGTCCTAAATGACAAACTCACAGGGTAACTTCTGCTATGAACCATGCGTACTTGACAACCAACTGGAGCGCAGCATAAAGTGACACACTGATCCAGGCAAAACCAAAGTTTATGTTGACTAAAAGTAACCCACATCCATATTTGCAAAATTGTCATCTCAAGTTTTCACTTTCAGAGTTGTATTATCCTCCTCTCTCAAAACTTTGCATTTTTTCCCATTTGTAATAGTTGAGGTTCACTGTTACAATACACTAGCACAGCATCACCACATGATCTGTAAACATACAGACCCAAGATTATTAGACCCATATCACACACTGAGGCTGTCAGTAAAAATGCAGCGAAACCTGCTCAGATCTCACACTCTGTAGTTCACAGTCTGTTTAGTTGCTTCTGGATTTACTGTAGTCAAACTTATAATGTTCACACCAAAAGAAAAGTCAGATTTTTTATTTCCTCTCGTGCTGTTCTGTTTATACCATTCATCCAAAACAACCCTGCATGTGGTATGTCTGTCTGTTTAATTGGTTTACAGGATGGGCAGCTGATCGAGTGTGGTTGCTGCTATGGGGAGTTTGCGTTTGAGAAGATGACACAGTGTTCAGACGGTCACCTGTTCTGTAAAGAGTGCCTGGTTAAATACGCTCAGGAGGCAGTATTTGGCTCCGGAAAGGTACCGTTGTTCATAAGACTTCACGTTGCTGTTGCCAAGCAACTACAAATGACTATTTCTGTTACAATAATTTAATGTCTTCCTGAGCTGAAGAGTTCAGCATTGTACATTAAAGCACATTTACTATAAATGACATATATCATTTGCAGTAGATACTTTGTCATTTTTTAGTAACACTTTTCTAAATGGCTGCATATAAAGTGGAGGAGACAGGTGTGTGCTACTGTTCTGAAAACCACTGAAGGTAGTTACTATAGTTAGGCCCACTGACCTACATAGTGAACAGATGCAGCAGCTGTTGCTTTAATTGTGTTTTAGTGTTTTAGCCTGAATGCAGTGATTTGCATCCAAACTCTTTGTGATCTTAATACACAGACATGATACACATTTTTAGATTCAATGCAAGTTACTGTTTCAATATGCAGCTATCGCTGTCTCTTTGTTGATTATGCATAAGCCTTGGGCAGGTTTCAAAATTAGAGGGAAAATCCCTGTCATTACAGACCATGCATGAAAGTCCAAATTTGTAAGTATTTCTTGAGTATTACAGTAGTATTACAGTAGTCCATGGCTCCAGCACAAACACAGGGGTTCTGTGGATTCTGTCCATATCATTAGCTTCAAATGGTGTCATTATTCAATTATTTTAACCCATTACTATCTCTGAATTGCTCCTTTTCCAATTTTTCTTGAATTTGTGGAATGGATGTAAAAAAAAAAATTCCCCCACACACATTTATTTCCATCTCGAGTTGCATACATTTTTTGCCAAGCTCTTGTAGTATGTGGTGTCCAATCCATGTGTGAAAATGATGTCTCATGCCCCCTGAACCACATTTTCACAATCCCAACGAGCCTAATGATTCCTCACATTGTCTAATTTTTATGCTCCCTAGCAGATCAATGGTTGTTTAAGAAAGGGGAAGCTACTCACCAGTTGACAAACCATGTATTATGTTGTGTTCATACTGTCTGCTATGACATATGAACCAAAGTGCATTTTAATACACCACATTCTGTTTGGATTTTCATTCTCTGCAGTGTTCTAGCTATTTATTTGGGGCAATGAAAGTAAGAGGTTAAAGGGTGTCTGTTAGCGTTATTTTCTACTCTATAAACTGTAGCTCAGTGAAAGTTCACCAAGATCTGACTTGAGAACAGTGCATTAAAGGGTACCTGTAGTGAATTTTTGCTGCTAGGTATTTCAAAAGATCACGTATAGTACTAGCGGTTCCACCCAGATTCAATGACGGTACGTGACTAACAGCCGGCAATGGCTGCTCCCCATAGGTTCTGTTCCCGGCTGTAATTCACATAATAAAAAGGGCCAGTGTGGTGCATTTATGGCAATTTTTTACTGAATTTGCCCTTATAAATAACACACAAAGCACACCGTTTTTGTGTGTCTGTATGTACAGTATGTGGAGTAAGACTTTGGAACAGTCTGTATATCCAACACAAAGCAATGCCAACATATCCACAGATTTACACTGCTATATAAACATATGGTCTGGACATAGTGTAAAGACACAGGGTCTTAATACTTATGTTACATCAATATTCTGTCTTACAATGTTGACGTGTGCTTGTTGTTCCTCACTAAGTTGATGTGTTGACCATTACCTTTCTGGTAATTTTGTGTTCTTACCATTGCTGGTATTTGCTATTCTTTACCATTAGTGGTATTGTAGCTTTCCTACCATTGTTGGTATGTAGTTATTATTATAATGCAAGTTAACTGTTACCTGTGATAACACCGCCATGAATGTACCTACTTTGTTTCTATTTTTCACACGTATTTTGGTTAAATAATGTAAATACTGTTGAATGGGTTTATTATAATCTGGTCTAGGCCTATTTGTTCATTGTCCTGGTTTAAAGTTTAAAGACAGGAGTGAGTACTTGAAACTTATGTTAAGTTATTGATGAGAAATGGGGGTGGGATTAAATAAGTTTTCTTCTTCTCACTCCTTTTTGAGCCTTAATGAATGAATTTGAATATTAAGCTTGCATGTATTCTGTTGAATACAATTACATTATCAGATACTATTTTATGCAGGTTGTTTGTGTTGTAAAATGCTTACTCACTTGCTTGAAATAAATGAAATAAAATGAATGTCATACTCATGACCACAAACTTAAAGATCTTAGTTGAAACTTGTGCTGCTGCACCTTATTAATACTCAAGAACTTTGAAACTTCATATCCTTTGTACGGTTTGGGTGTGAAATAGGCCTTATACTGCATTGATAATGGTTTTGGAAAGTCCTGTATTTAACTTGTCTTAACCCACAGGACTTTGTGTGTTTTATCACTTGTGTTTGCGTTGTTGTTACAGTCGGAGCTGAGCTGCATGGAGGGGGGCTGCCCGTGCTCATACCCAGTGTGTGAGCTGGAGAAGGTCCTGCCGGAGAACATTCTGTGTAAATATTATGAGAGGCAGGCGGAGGAGGCGGTGGCTGCCACCTGCGCTGATGAACTAGTGAGGTAAGTGTGTGTATATCTGCTAGACGTTGAGTAATACACACCGCGTTGGCATTCCAGCTGTTCTTACTCTTTTCAGTTTGATTCTCATTCATTTCATGTTGATGTACACTGGTTTGATGAATGTACAAAGGTGCTGTGTAGTTGATATGAGATTGAGAACACTTCCTCTGACTCTCGCAGGTGTCCGTTTTGTAACTTCCCAGCCTTATTGGACAAAGACATGTCTCTGTTTAGCTGTCCCAACCCACGATGCCGCAAGGTCAGTCCTCCCCTCTGTCCTCTGAGCTTTTTATGTAACATTTATTTGATTCTGTGAACTTCTATTAGGTTTGGGATTTATTGTCATTCCTCCTCAACTGACAATAACCAAAGCAACAACCTAGAAATGACTACACAATCATCATGCATAGTCATATCTAGAATGTACTTTCACATTCCTGTTTGTCAGAGTTAAATCTCACTGTACTATATATGCGTATTGAACTTTCATTTGACTCCGGAAAGAGTCATCATGAATTATTCAGTTCATCGTGACAGAAAAGCCCTCAGCGTCTCACATTGACAGCCCTGTGTACACTTAAGCATAAATCACCTCAGCCCGAACATGAGACAGAGATCAAATATGTGAGTGAGGAGAGATTGATGAGGACTTTTAAGAAGATGATAAAATGGTTCCATCTGGCGAGGTCGCCACCTCTGTCTGTCTCTCTCTGTTTATCTCCGGGCCTCCTCCCTCTGTCTGAGGAATGCAGGGGGGGAGGCGTTGCTTTTTGTCTGCCAAGGCTGTCGTGTGGATTCCAGTCTAAAGTCACCATTATTTTAGCTCAAAACTAACACACACACAGAAAAGTACCCAAAATCCTGTTTGCACTCTGAAGAACACAAACACTTACCCCCCCGTTCTTGTGTGGATATGTGTTTGTCTATTTCAGTTTCTGTTCTTTTGTCTCACTCCGGCACAACCACAGTCTCTTTCTGAGTCAGCATAGCACAAACACGCATGTATCTCCTATCACTACATTCCCGGAATGAGTGGAGAGATGTGGTTTAGTTAATCCCCTAAAACGATAAACATGTGTCTTTATATAATTTGTGTCTCCTCCTATCTTGGCATGGCATCATGTTAAAACCTGTAAGTGTAAACAGTCACAAGTTGTTTGCAGAACAGAACAAGAAGATAACTGCCAACAATTCTGATAATCGATAAATCACAGCATTGACAGATTGATTAATTCAGTTTATAAATTAAAAAAAAAACATGCAAGACAAGAATAATGAAAGGTGCAAATAATAATAATTGTCAAAACACAGTACATTGGCCAAACTTGCATAGGTAGCACTTTATTTGGATAGTCCACCTACAGTGAGTTTATAGAGTGTTCTTAATGTTTTGACAGCTGACTGGGATGCTTTCACACCCACCTCCTTTTCAGTTTTTCAGGTTTCAAACCTAATTTGTAGGTGTGACACTGAAAGTGTAACTTTTCTGTCATGCAAGTCCACTCTGAAAATTGCAGCTTAAAAGCAAACGTAACCAACCTCGAATGTATGCAATGGTCCAGACCTTGGTTTGGAGTCAGGTGTGAAAGTGGCTATAGTTAGTATTCAACAAATTCAGCAGTTTTCACTTTGTCTTTAGATGACTCTTCAAATACACACTATAGATCTGTAGTACAGTTTACTTTTTCACCATTTCATGCATTAATTATTAAAAAGATATTTGTGTGATGTTATTGTTATTCCAAATTTCTCCTGAAATTCAAATACATATTTTTTTGTAAAATTCTGTTTAAAGTTACTTTAAATATTGAGCATATGCTGATGAAATGTTCTAAGTACTCTATAAACTCTTGGGACAGCAGACTATCCACATAAAGTGCAACACCACTGAGGTTAAATCAAGAGTTAATGTAACTTGGGCATTTAAACTAGAATGACACGACAAAACGTGAATTTGTCACTTAAGGAAATAAAACTGGGATTCTTTTATACTTCCTTAGTGACTGTCTAAGTATTGTTACACAGTACATGTTTTGAGGGCTTTTATTGTCATAGGTAATAACAGAAGTAGCTGACATCACCTGCTGTTGTTTATATTGAAATAAGGCCAGTGAAATAAGATACATTTTGCTCATGAATGTAATAATACAAACTGTTTCAATCTGGATACATACAGGATGTCAGTGCAGTTGTTTTTTGCTGCATTTCTGTCCAGTTTCCTGTAGGTGGAGCCAGAGGCTTATAGTGTGTGTTTCACAGTGTCATGCACAGCTGCACCCCATTACACACCCAAGCATAAAAAAGTTTCACATGCTCTACATGTATTTTATAGAAAATAATACTTTACATCAGCAACCAAAACCTGGAGGTATATATCTTTATTAGAAACTAATTTTATTACCGCGCTACACTGACTCCATCTTTAAAATGACCTTTTTAAAAGTAAGTAAAAACATGAAATATGTGTGTGGGGTTTTTTCCCTCTTAAACGGTACACACCACTTGTTTTCTCTTAAATGTGTGTACGAATCAGGACGTGAATTTGTGACTGTGGAAAGTCTCAGTGGAAACCCCCCTCCCGATGTCCCAAATCTGCCACAAGAACAGAATTATTACACATGTATCTGCCCTCTTTGTTCACTTTTTTTTTTTTTTTTGCTGGTCGCTGCTTCACTTCAGCTCAAGTACAGTTGAAGACGGTTGCTGCTGTACAGTCTAGGCCGCTCAGTCCATGAACAGGGAGGGGCTTCATTATGTAACTGACACACTTCCATAAGCCCACCCGCCTTTAGTCCACACTGTTGCAGGATTGGCCGGTTAAACGGTCCACGCCCCTCAAACTGGTTTCTTACTGGTCAGACACACTTCCTCCTCCATTTCAAATGTGGTTCAGATCAAGTTTGACCCAGATTCTGTCTGTTCTGCCTGTTTTTTCTTTTTTCCTGCTCTTCTCCCCTGGCTCCATCGGAACCACACTCACATGCATGATGTACAAATGCAGATGTTAATGTATTCCACATGTGGTTATGAGGACATTTAGGCCGGCCTTTGTGCGATTACTTCATTAAAGCAGAGGAATGTAGAAATGTAGGCCACTGGCCGGCCATCACAGTGCAAGGGAAAGCTGTAACTCTACTTGTTTTGTTCCACTTTGCATTTCACATATTGTCACATCTGCTCAGTATCTTCTATCACAGATGTAGATGTTGTCATGTTATGTACTCGGTTCATATCCTCCCTGCAGTAAAAGCCACCACCCTACCAAAAAACACAGCCATGCATCCAATCAGAGGCTCTGCAAGCAGTCTGCACTGCCATATAAGGGCTGCTGCAGCCTGCACCAAGACAGAGAGGAAAGACAGAAAAAGGAAGAGGAGAGTCCAGGTATGAATGAAGAGAGGATGAGAGGAAGGAGGGAAGGAAGTAGAAATGTACAGATCAACTGAACATCTGTATCAGACTGAATTAGCCGTAGTGACTGACATCAGCTCTGAGGAGATTAAATATTTCACCAACAGCAATGAGCAGTTAAGTGTTATACGTTTTTTTTATTTACTACTACTGTATGATTTAATTCATGCTCATCTAAAGATCTCAGATGAATACCTCAGAGGTTTTATTTTAATAGTTATATTGTATGAAAATTAAAGATATGGACTATCAGCCAAACTATTACTTTAAACATCAGTATCACATGCCTAGAAAGTAGTGTAGTGAAGGTTGAGAAGAAATCAGAGCACAAAGAACAGAAAGCAGAAGAACAAGTGTACATGAAGGAGTAAAAAAGCTGCTGTTGCAATTTCTCCCACGTCTTCCTTTTTTTTGTGTGTGTGTCTGTGTGTCTGTGTGTGTGTGTGTGTGTGTGTGTGTGTGTGTGTGCACCGTTCTTAACCTGGTAACATTTCAACCATGCTCTGCTTTCTATTTTCACTTAAAATGACAAGTTCAGTGGACACGCCCTGTGCAAGGGTTAACTGTGACTTCAACACACTATAAGAAGTCAGGTGTGTTGTGTTTTTCAGCGTCTCCTCTGACTGGTCTCACACACACACACACACACACACACACACACACATACATATGCTCCATTCTGTCCCACACATCGCTCCAATTGTTTCTTCCTGCTGGTCCGTAGGTTACCACTAGGGGGTGATCTTTCACTGCGCTGCCCTGTCCTCTTCCCCTTCTCACAATCTCCCTCCTGGTCTTTGTGTGATCTGTATTTTTCTGACACTTGAATCCAATTCTGCATGCATGTAGCCCCTCCTCCCCTTCTCTGAAGACCATCGTTTAACTGAAACCAGGTGAAACCAGCATTTTCTCATTACACCTCTCGCATAATTACACATCCCAGGTTTTGTCCTGCGTCTCCTCCCCAGTCACCCATGACTTTTTAAAGCGGAAAGACCACAAAAATCTGAACATAGTTGGGGTCACTGTCATCAGTTTCATGTTTGAACGGGCTCAGAAAGGACTCTTCCCTGTCTGGAGGCTGCCAACTGACATCACACTTTGCCTTTAAACCTCCTTGTGTGCCTTTGGAGAGACATTTAGTGCGTTTACCCACTCTAAACGCCAGAAAAAACTTCTCTCAAACCCCGTTCCACACCCTCTGGCTGACCTTGGACGCACACACAGGAAAACACCACAGCTGTCTCAGTCAGTGAATAATGTGGAGGCTGCCAAGCTGTGCCAGGAGAAACACATAAACGGTAGAAAAATGGGGAAGGAGGTCAGAGAACCAGGGGTTTTTCCTTCCCAGGTTAAGGATCAGGCTGGAGGGATGTTGCCATGGTGATATGGATCATACTGCTCTGCATAAGCTGTCATGTCACTCTCTTCAATATTACATGACCGGCTCAAATATTTATGACGGCACCACTTAGCTGAGGGTCAGCAGAGAGGCAACTCCTCAACACGTGTGTACTTTTCGTCGAAGACATCCATGCCGCTGCACGGATATCCTTCTGCCCCGCGTGTCCTTTAGCTTGAACGTCTTGGGGCTGACACGACAAAAGAGGCTGGGAGATGGAGTTGCTGTTCCTAGGCAACCGAGCAGTCGGCAGCAGCAGCAGCAGCAGCGAGCACGCACAGACAGCCACACCTCACTGTGTCTGTGCGAAGTCCAAGTCGCTGCAGTGGCGGCAGTAGCAGCATATAGAACAGCTGATACACAGGAATATTCACACTGCAGGGGTGTTAGTGTTAAAGGCAGAGTGGTGCAAATGTGTAATGATGTGGTGATGGTGTGTTTAGAAGGTGTAGCTGATGAATGTAATACAGACACTATAATGAAATCATTTCTCTTCCTTTCATTCTATGTCGTTCCCCTCTACTCATCTCTCACAACACGTGTGCAGGAGAGCTGCAGAAAGTGCCACGTCCAGTGGAAGCAGCATGTGGGGAAGACGTGTGAACAGGTCCTGGAGAGGGACGAGATCCGCATGAGGGTGCTCTTGTAAGTGGCTCACACAGCAATTCCCCACATCCCCACATAGACAGGTCTGTCTGAAGGTGACTTTACTTTATATCCATCAGTTTTTTTGTGTGAATGTGTCAGTCTGTGAATTAAAAACCCAAGTAGAGACTCGGAATATTCCGAAAACCTATTAGTATTAAACATTTGTACACCTGGAAGAGGTGGAAAAGTTAGTGTGTCGCTAAAATGTGTCTGCATTTGTGGCCCATTTACAGGCAGCTATGATCACTGAATAACTACAAGAAAAAAACAGAAATGTAGATTTAGATGGAAATAATGAAACACCACAATGTACGAAGAGCTGCAGAAACATGTTAGACACAGGTTCTAATAAATTGTGTCAAAATCTGAGAAGCAGACAGAGGAGTTGGAAACACCTGATACAGAGCAGCGTTCAGTTCAGGAGGTGAAAACTAAAGCCAGCTCCAGGCCCAGTATTTATTTAATTTAACAAGTATTAGTTATCTCTGACATCTATCAGCTCCTCAATCAACATGTCAGGTAATATATTATTGTATGAAACACTGTCCAACCCAGTAATAAACCATATGGATAATGAATTTCACCAAACTGTCACCATTGCCCAGCCCCAGCTGGTTTTAATGGTCTCAACATTGTATTAAAAAGGCTTCATTTGACTTGTTGAAACCTGCATAAACCCTGGACGGAGGCGAACGAGTTGCAGTCACATCATCAAGGTGTAAAGCTATAAAAAAAACGTGATAAAATGGATTAGAACCCTTAATCCAGATCTGTTTTTTATATTCAGATTTTTGGGGGTATATCTTTGTCCCAGACCCTGTGTAAATCTCACTCCTGCCTCTACTCCATTAACATCCCTATCAAAGAGGATGCTGGGTAAACAGCTCAGTTTCCCGGACAGCGCTACAGGAAGTGGAGAGGCCGGCTGCTTCCTGTGGTCCAGCAGACCCACAGGCAGCACTTCCTGTTTTGAGCCACTCACAGATCTCCTTGCTTCCCAGCGCTGAAAGAGACAGGAAGGAGCCTGGTAGAAAGATCAGCAGAGATCCATAAGCAGTTCACATCCACCGACATGATGGTTGTAACAGGACAGAACTAAACCGATCACCATAGCAACAGTCTGGGGTTCAGTCTCTCAATGCATAGACGTCTACAGGACCAAATGAATGAGGGAAATGTTGCCATCTACATACGCAGGATAAAGTTCATCTCTGTTTCTTCTTGCTATAATTGTGACCTTTCTCGTCTGTCTGCATCTCACAGTGAGGAGCGAATGACGGCAGCTCGGGTCAGGAAGTGCGTAAAGTGCGGGACGGGCCTGGTCAAGTCGGAGGGCTGCAACCGGATGTCATGCCGCTGCGGCAGCTTCATGTGCTACCTCTGCCGAGAGCCCATCACCGGCTACAACCACTTCTGCCAGCACGCCCGCTCTCCCGGAGCTCCCTGTCGCCACTGCCGAAAGTGTTCCCTGTGGACCGACCCCACAGTGCGTCTCACAGCCATTCAAATAGGCTGTTTTTTTTTCTTTAACTCTAAGAAAACAGTCATTTTTGACATAATTATGGCTTTAATAGTTCAGAATGTAGTTATCATTTTTCAGAAACAAGCAAATTTGAAAGCCTTCTATTGGAAGATGAAAAGACAGGTTTTCTTTTATTTCCCTGCACCTTGACCCTTACCATATGACTCCACTCCACAGTGGTCTGGCTGCAGTATCACTGGCAACCAGAAACAACAATTAGTTTCCAAGCTGCTAATGAGCTGGAGCTGGTCCAGCAGCTCCGCAGAGGCTCCAAAGCCGGCCAACACATGAATAAATATTTGTATCTCCTCGGCCAGTGGATGCTTAATGAAAGAAGTCTCTTTTTCTGTGTTGCACATGTGAATGGTTGAAGCGAATACTTTAAATCTAACTACACTGTATGTTCCATGTATACATGTAACATGAGTTCCAAACTATAACATTGACAGTTTGGACACTGACCACTCTCCAACCCAACACCACTAACTGATGATCACCACATTCACAATGTAACTACATGCTGGGGCTGTGTTGGCTTTGGAGATGTCCTGTGGACCCATTAGTGAGATTTTCAACTGGTGTCTTCAGGGGACAAAATCACAGGGACACTATATACTAGAGCTGAATTATATGGATGTAAAAAGTCTCTATGTTTTGATTAAAAAAAAAAAAAAAAAAATCTAAAATAGATGAATGTTATCAAAGCCATACACAAAAACCCTGGGTATTAATATAGCAAATTAGTATCTGTAGACTAAAATCGATTAACTAAACCCTTTTAGTGTATTATGTATGGTAAAATACCATATTTACACTGATACTCAGTCCTTACCAAGTCTTTCTGTGACAGCCAGAGAGAATCTAATGCCTAACCAACTCTCATGCTGCCAGCTTTAAAATACACTGCTAGAAAAATTAAAGGAACACTTTTTAGCATCAAGTCAGTTGAACATCTGGGACATGGATCTGGTCAGTGAAGTAGCAGAGGGGGTTGTTAATCAGTTTCAGCAAGTAAGCAGATACACTACAGGGGCAACAATGAGGCGACCCCCAAAACAAGAACGGTTTTACTGGTTGAGGCCAGTGGCATTTTTTTCCCTCCTCAACTTTTCAGGACTATCTGTCACTACTTTTGCATGTGGCTGAGGTCAGTGTCATTACTGGGAGTATGAAGATACCTGGACTGTACAGAGGCCGCACAGTCCAACTCCTCCAGGATGGCACATCAGTACATGCTATTGTAGAGGGTTTGCTGTGTCTCCCAGGACAGTCTCAAGAGCACGGAGGAGACTCTAGGTGACAGGCTGGACAGGGCAGGACCAGTATCTGCTCCTTTGTGCTAGGATCCCTACAGAATGACCCCAGATGCCACTGAGCCACCAACAGAATGATTGTATGGTCAGAGACATTCACACCAGTGGCCTGTTGGTGGGTCAGTGATGGTCTGGGGAGGCATATACCGTACATGGAGGGGTTCAGAGACCCCTACAGGCCTAACGACAACACCCTGACTGACATTAGGCATCGGTATGAACTCCTGGAACACATTTTCAGACCCTACGCTGGTCCCCATCCAACGCCGTCAGGTTAACCTCAGACTGTCCAGGAGCTCAGTGATGGTCCAGACCTGGGAGGAGATTCCCCAGGACACCATCTGTTGTCTCATTAAGACCATGTCCCAATACAAGCATGTGGGAGCCATAGAGAGTACTGAGCACCATTATGGAGGAGTCTGCTACGTCGTTTTTTCACTTTGATTTTTGGGGTGACTTTGAATTCAGCCCTCTGTAGGTTGATGATTTTCATGTCCATTTTAACACTGTGACATCCTTTTGTTCCTAATACACTACCCAGGTCATATCACTATAAACACCCAGCATGATTTTTTTTTTTCCCCCCCATTGAAGTGTTCCTTTAACTTTTGTGAGCCCTGTATTACCATGATATTCAGTTACTGCATCCAGAGGAACAAGGCCTCGTCCATGAATCATGTTCAATCCATCTCCTCTGTAGTTTAGGTGGAATTGCTGGTCACTTTCACCTTCATTTCACCAATAGTTGCTGACAGTGTGTAATCTAATAGAGTAGTAACCTCTTCATTTGTGTGTTTCTGCAGCAAGATGACGAGCGAATTATTCAGGAAATCCAGAAGGAAGGAGAGGCAGAGCTGAGCAAGAAGAGTGCAGGTCAGTGCTGTCAACATTCAGGCTTACAAGGAAAAATATAAACCTGCATTAGCTTCATGTTTGGGGTTTCATTTATGTAGAAAGTTGTCTATTATGTGTTTTTTTTTTTTTTGCAGGATATTGTTGCACTGCATCCTTGCTCTTATTTCTCCCATCATTATCTATATATTAAAAGCCTAGTGGCCTCTGTGTGCGTGCATGCCCGCTTTATAACAGAAACCCACACAGAGCTGGCCTTTGTCATTTGGAGTACTTCTGTATTTTGGGTCAAGGATCAGACTGGTGAAAACGGCAAGTTGATAGGACCAATATTTTGGGAGATATTAGTAATTTTGGAATACAATAGCCTTACAATCACATTGAATCAGAATCATCATTGAAGTGGGTTACCTAGCAACAGATTAACAAAAGGGCCACATTGCCATTGTGTCAAATTTCATGTGCAGAAACAGACATGCCAGCTGAGCGGTTATTTAACTGAAAATGTCAGTGTAAATATGTGTATATTTATACAAAACAAAATTAGGGCCATCTATATATTGGAAGCCAAGTGGCCTCTGTGTGTATGTGTGTGTCCCGGACATCACACAAAATCTGGAAAGAGCTGACTGCTGCAGTTTAGCATACTTATGTATTTTTGATCGAGGAAGAGAGTAGTGAAAACAGCAAGTTGATAGGACCAATATTTTGGGAGATATTAGTAATTTGGGAATACAATAGCCTTACAATCGCGTTGCTATGGCCAGAAGGCTTTGGCGGTGACAGCTGGACAAATGCGGTACAGCATGCACGAATACACAACAGCATAAAAATGGCCACATCTAGAGCCTGTGGATCCCCACTGGTCAGCGCACTAGTAAACCATTATTTATTCAGACATATTTACTGTTTACAGCAAAAAGCCAACAGCAGTCAGAGGGTGTTTCCTGTGTTTGCTTTATCTGAAAGTGTTTGTGTGTAGTTTGTGAAGCAGGATAGGGTGTGTGTGCAACAACCACAGAAGAACCACTGTTAGTGAAGTCATCAGTCATTCAGTTTTTTTCAAGAGTTGTTCTTTATGTGGACACTAATAAGTGAAGCGATGACGTTTTAGTAAATTATTGCTTGGTGATATTAGAGCTGGCAGAAGGCTTGGATGACACATTTACTGATGGGCAGCTCTCCTCCTGTGGTTTATACATTACACTGACAAAACTGTACTTTTTTGTTATGCAAGCGTTTCATGAAGATTTCTGCATAACATGGCTACTTTACTAGTGTTAGACTGAATTCAGTTTTGCAATGTATTTAGACCTAACCTCCTTCAAAGGCCGTTAACAGCTAATAAGTGTGTTTATGTATTACCCAAAGTTCACGTTGTTATTAGACATGACTATATGTGTCAACATTTATCACGTAACTGAAACTAACGCAAACTCTAACTTGGCTATATTAGCTAATTGTTCATACATTAGACTATGACATGCCTGTAAGCACATACACCTTTATATGTTCTTTTTAACCTGTGAAACCCTGGGCCATTCGTTTCCAATTAGAATCATTTAAATCTGGATTGGCTGATAGCAGAAGCTTCATTCATATAAAACCAAGTTGTGATCAGAGAACAGTCAATGTAAGACAAATTTGGTCCTCATCACGTCATTTGTTTTTGTGACCTTTATTTTTACTCTTCTTTGCCTCATTTAGTGAGTTTTAGCGGTAGAGAAATAATACCTGTACTGTTGGATCTGTTTAGTGTTAGCTTAGCGCTGCAAAGTTTGCCACATTGGTCCGTTGTTTTGTGAAGTTCTTCATGGCATATGCTGGTCTCAGACTGTGGCCTGTTGGAGCTTGTATTTGCCCATTTAAGTTCTTACTGTTTGTGTTGTGTTCTGTTGTCCAAAGACTGGTTTTGTTCATTTTGACGTTCCTCTGGTTACCTGACTTTATAGTATATGTATATAGCTAGTGTTTGTGTAGCATTACTATGGCAACACAGACAGGGGCAGCCGGGTTCAAGAGGTTACACACTTGGTAGCATTGAACATTTATTACAGATCCTGTTTGACCAGACGCTGCTGGAGCGTTTGTCATTAACAGGCCTGTTCTTTACTGTTTTTTTTTTTTTCTTTCAGATAATTCAGGGAAGAGGGTCGGCCCTCCTCCGGAGTTGATCTCCGAACCCAAGCGGCCACGTGTGGGTCCACCTCCAGAAAACCCACCTAACCCAAACCCCCCAGCCCCTCCCCTTCCTCCTCCTCACCTGCAGGCGGTACAGGCTCCCTTGTTCGTCCCTCCTCGTGCCCGTTACCCTCCGGCTCCACCCCAGGGCAGGATGTACCACCAGGTGATTTTGCCCCGGCTGCCCCCAGCACCTTACGTGCCCCCCCTGCAGCACTTGCCCCCCCTGAACAATAACAACAATAACAACAACCACCCCCATCACCACCACAACCCTCCTGTCAACCCCAATCCCCATCACCACAACCATGACATGGACATGATGGACCTGCCCATGCACTACGGACCCCCACACCGCTACTACAGACGCTTCTAACACACACTGTAATGAGGAGTGTGTGTGTGTGTGTGTGTGAGAGAGAGAGAGTGTGAGAGGGTGTGTGTGTGTGTGTGTGTGTGTGTGTGTGTGTGTGTGTGTGTGTGGACACGCGGATGCTTGCACCATTTTCCCTTTTTCCCTGCTCAACTCTGGACATTAAAAGTGACCTATACCCACATGTTGAATTGTTCCCGTTTGTTCTAACTCTGAAAAGGTCCGGGTTTAAAACTGAGAAGCTGAGGGTTATTTCTGGTTTATACAGATATTTTTGAGTAAATAAAAAAAAAAAAAACGATTAGCATTCCCTTGTGTATCTTTTGTGTAATGTGTGAAGCCACACAGTTTTCTAATAAAGTTTTCTGTTCACAAAGCTTTGAAGTTAAACCAATAGAAATGTCTCTTTTCTACCTTTGTATCTTTCCTCTTATCCGAACCGTCCCCCCTCCTCCCTCCAAAAAAAAAAAAAAAAAAAGAAAAGAAAAGGGGGCTGAGTCATGATAACTGAGCCTCCAGGCTATGCACCAATCACATGGCAACACACTGTGCTGTTCACCAATCATGGCGTAGGGACAGTCATGCTTTGTGATGTGACAGAGGAGGGGGCTCCTTTGTTCAGCCAAGTGTGCTGAGAGTGTGACAAATCACTTTGCTACACACACACACACACACACTCAGTCATACACGCACAGCGCCTTGTTTCAGCATGCAGACTATAGAAGTGGCACAGCGGACCCCCGTTTTAGCCTGGGGGTCCTAATGGTTTTAGTCATGGGTGGTAAGAGGCAGACGGTGTTTGTATGAGAGCCAGAATTAGACTTTAATCACATTCAGTATCTTCTTACAACAACCAAGACATCATGAATAAATAATGTACGTATTTTTGTATCTATAAATACTACAGGACATGTAGGGGTCATTCATTTACCAGTTTCCTGTCACAAGTCCTACAGTCTCAGTAGTCTGGTTATTATTTGATGTAACAGAAGTATAAATATAGACAAAGTGAAAGTGTTGAAATTGGTCTTTTTACCCACAGTTTGCAGTCAAACATGGCTGACATAGCTGGTGTCGTTACCATGGAACAAACAAGGCAGTTACACTTCTAATCAATAGAAGTCATTTGATAAAGACGTGAAACTGGTGCTTTTTACATTCACCCATAAATGGATGAAAAGCACATTAATAACTAAATTAGTTTTTGCAATTATCAATAGAGGCTCTTTGACCCTGTGAAGTTCGAAGGAGACTGGGTCCTTGATTTCCAATAATGCAATGTAACTGGGTCTTTTATTGGCTCGCTTCCCGCCTGGTAAAATGAAATGCTTCTGTTTAAGTTTGCATCATTTATTATAGATTTGACATTTTCATTAGTGTTTGTTTTTATTTAGTCTTTCTGCTTGTTTTTTTAAATATTTTTCTTATATTACAGTTATGTTTTAGCTGGTATTAAAGATGCATAATGACATGAAATTATGTAGTTGTTAAAAAGCTACACTTTAAAGATTTGTGAGTGTTAAGATGATCGTATTGCAGAAATAGGAAATAAAAAACTAGTTCCATTGGGAAGAAAGTTACTCCATAAAGCATGGAGAATGAAAGTCACGTCTTTGTATTTTTATACAAGTTTGTCAAAATCCATAAATCCATAAAACAGTCCATAATAGTATGATTTTGTCATCAAACTGTGCAGCTGTAATAAATATTGGCGTTTTTATTTTGAGGAACTGACTACATTTGGTTTGGATTTTATTTATTTTCAGCTCTAGTTTGAGTTTTTCACTAGTTGCAGGAAAGCCTCGATTTCTATAAGATGAAAAGGTTTTGATATAAAGTGAATGTGTAGTATTAAATATGATTTACAAAAGTTATAACCTTTAATTAAAGGTTCACATGTAAAGCAAAATTATTTTACATTTGTTCACCATGAACCACAGACAATGGGGAAAAATGAAAAGTACATTTAGTTCATGTTTCATTAGTTCTTGTAGTTTATAGTTTTAGTGTTTTTAGTTTGTGTTAATGATACTGTCAGGTGTTGCCTTTAGAATGTGTATGTGTCCAACAAATTGTCAAAACCTCTTTACTCTATAACCATAAAAAGACATTTTATCTTTAGATTTGTGTGGCAGTGCCATTGGGCTGAACAGTGAAGCAGTGGGTCTCATATCTGCAGTAACATGAATGTCCACTAGGGGCTGGTTTCAAATGCGACTCAGTCCCCGTAGACCCCCATGTTAAAATGAACAACTTTAGAGCTGAAATGAACATGTTTACAGCTTTGTACATAAATGGTACAATTGTACACAGGTGAATTTTAATATAACTCACCCATTTAAATTATATAAGACAGAAATTCTGTTTCTGTGATTGACAGGTGACTGCGTCTGACAGTTAGCATTAGCTCGGCTGCTGAGTCAGACATTATTAGCTCTTGTATATCAAATAAAAATGATTTTTCTCTATGATGGGCAGTTCTTTTGTAGTTGTGTTTAAGGAGTTACACTAACAAACCCATCAGAGTATTCTGTCATGAAGTCTGTCTCTACTTAACTATATTAAGTGGTGTCACTTAGCTGCATTAGCTGATGTTAGCATTAAATCCTATTGAATTATATGGTCTATCAGATAGCATGCTAATTAGCTCGGGCAGTGGTAATTAGTGTGTTCATTTTAAGATCAAAACTGTAGGTGTCCACATTCATTAAGGAGGTGAAATTACTTTATTATTACACTTTTAACGGATGTGATCTGTGTTTTCATCCCGTGCTCTTCTCCATTTCCATTTCTTTCCAAAAAACAATGGCCATAGTGACGTCACTGTTCATTCCCTATTTGTCTAAGTTTTCTTTAACTCTAATAACCTTGACTGTCTGTCTCAAACTGGTGACTTCACACTGACTTCACCACATCAGACCCTATGTGTAAGACTGGCGGACTGCACCTTTAAAAGCACACTGATTACTGTACTGTAGATGTGTGAATTTCCCATGATGACCCTCTGTAAGTCCTGACCTCAGACCCTGCGACCCCTTCACACTGACTGTCACTGCAGGCGACGAGACCCGATCCCTGAAAACAATTGTTCCTTCTTCGTGAATAAATCCTCTGCTGCTCTGTCAGTCCTTGAAGACACCCGAGGGCTGCCAGACGAGTGTGTGGGTCATGGATTACAGTTGGGAGGCTTTATAGAGTATAATCTGCTAATGACTCATTTAAGACGGGGACAAAGGACTGGCTTAAGTGATGTGATAAAGCACAATAGAGGAGACTCCATTCACTCCTCTCACTTAGAACAATTCAGTTAAACCCCTCAACTTTAAAACTAATGTCAAATCTATGCTGCTTTAAATACTTTCTTATATTAAACTAAATTATAATAGAGTCGATGATATAAATTGATAATGGTAGAGATTTTCCTCCTGATTCCACTGTGATGAAAAAACAATGATGTTGGTCAAAATAATTATTTCACATACAGTACTAAGTCATTATTTTTGGGATTCTAGTATTATTTCTTCTTATTTCTCATTATTTTGAGAAACTATTTCATTATTTTGATATTTAAGACATTATTTTTGAGATAATAAATCCTAATTCATTATTTGTCATTATAGAACATAATCTTATTTTCAGAAAGTCGCTATTTTTTAGATACTAACTCATTTGTCTAAACTATTTAAAAGGTTTTTTATTATTGTGTCATTACTTATTAGATTTACCCCAATATTTGAGTCAGTATTGTTTTCCATGAGAATGTTAGTCAATATTTATTTTATTTTATTTTTTATTGTTTTGAGTGATACATAATAAAAATTAGGATTTGATTTTTATTTTTTTGAGATAGAAGTTATTATTTTTGAGATACTAACATGTAATTGGGCATTATTTTGAAAAAGTATCTCTGTATTTTTAGATATAAGTCATTATTTTTTAGATGTTAAATCTGTATATATGTTTATATGTAAGATTTCTCAGTATTTTCATATGTAATTTTTTTTAGATTTAACTCAATGTTTAATATGTTACTCATTAAATGTTTTACATTAATTAAATTATTTAACTAGTTGCTATTATTTTGGAGATATTAGTCATTATTTCTTAGATATTAGATCAACATTTTAAGATACTAACTAATCATTTATTGTTAATTTATGCAAGTATCTCTTTATTTTCACATAATTTTTAGACTGTGAGCCAATATTTTCAGAAGTAGCGATTTTTTGATCACATGTATTGGACTGGTTACTTTTATATAACGTATTTATTAAAGTGTTTCATACATGATTATACGGATTAACTGGATTATCCAACAACAGGCCATTTGTTGTTTATTACATCCATTAACAGCATCTAAAATGATTTCACACAATGTAATTACTTTTGTACGACTTATCTTTCCTATTGTGTCCCCTTATACACTGAGTTAAGTGCTTTTACGCGGCCTTTGTGCATGAAAATGTCACATAAATAACCTGCCCCCGCCTCAGTTGACTTGTAGGTGCAGTAAATCACAGGGTCAGTCGGTACAATAACAGCATCACCGTCGCCCATTTAGACCAATGAAAACAAACAGTCGGCCGTTTCAGTGAATACTGTACGAAGCTGAGGCTCTGATG
Organism: Apogon talboti; assembly: GCA_037367365.1. Lineage (NCBI taxonomy): Eukaryota > Metazoa > Chordata > Actinopteri > Kurtiformes > Apogonidae > Apogon > Apogon talboti. Next base: position 7,821,745 of record JAPQRQ010000027.1, on the reverse strand, counting down.
CCCTGAATGGCTTTGGATGAGATGTGTTTCAGCCTGCGGTCATGAAAATCTGAACCAGACATGACCTGCGTATCTCTGGCGAGGACAAACAGGACCTCTGACGCGGCTTCCTGTCATTCTGGATCCATTCAGTGATGGTTTAGAAGTGCATTTTCACACACAAACAGGCCAGTTGTGCATTCTTTGCATCATCTGTGGCGACCGAGATGACCTTCACACCCCATGAATCACACAGCGTTGATGTGTATGTGTGTGTTGAAGCCCTCTGCCTCCTTCTCCTCAGGGAACCGTTGGTGTCTGGCAACATTATGCTCCCCAGACAGTTGGTGCTGCTCCACCTCCACTGGCATTGTTTGTGTGTGTTATTGTCTGTGTGTATCTTTAATGAATGTGTGTATTTTTAATGAGCCTGTGCTTTTACAGCTGTATAACACAGCTGCTGTTTTTAGAGGAAGTTTCATACCATTTTTGGGACGCTGCCGTACTTAAAGGCTTCAAATGTCAGTCATATGGACCAGGTTTCATACTGTTTGCTTGTGTATTTTCTATCTATTTACTTGATGATTAAAAAGTCAATGTATTCCAATGAGACTGACTGAATAAAACTCAAAAATTGGAAATTTGGCTGAGTGCAGCCCACATACAGAAGCCTCTCAGTCACAGGCAGTCCCCTCAAATTATCAACGTCTATTGGCTATGGGGGAAAGCAGTCTTCGCTCAATGGACTGATATAAAATTTATATAAATTGGGTGGAAATTGGGTGAAAAACAAATAAATAATTGAGGATTTTTTTTATTTGAACAGAAATGTCTGCTGATTTACCTCTAGTTTAAATCAGGCAGTTGGATGGAAGTCCAGTTACTTTAAAGCAGCGTATGACTTTGAAAAAAAAAAAAAAAAATCTAATTTGTAAAACCCCAGTGTTATCCTAATTATCACTAATCCATCAGTCTTTCCGTGCTTATGCACCTGACTCACTTCCCTCACGGTGAACAACTTCGAAGATGACTCCATCATAAACACAGTCCACTTGTTTACATAACAAACCAAAACTACCAAAAATACTCTGGCCTTTTTTTGGAAATTTTGCCGTGAAGTGCATTGTGGGAATGGGAATTCCACACTTTAGTGGTGGTTGGGGCAAGGGGGTGTGTGGTCTGTTCTGGTGATATACGTGGTTGTAGGCTGTGTTTTGGTTAAGTTTAGAAACGTTATGAATGGATTCCAGTTATCCTCAAAGGCAGACATATGTTCCCTCTGGAGAGCCTTATTCTGTTCCATTGAGATGCATTCTGCGGTGAGGTTGGTCCAGTGAGTGATGTGACATGAGTTCTTGGATTTCCTGTTTTGGAGGATGACTTTCTCAGTGACAGCTAGAGAAATGAGCAAAAGGTTTTTGAAACTGGATGGGAGGTGTACATCGGATGTATCGCTAAGAAGACAAAGGGATTCTGCAGCTCAGGATGGTGGATAGTGTTCCAGTGGACTGGTTGGTCGTCTGTGCTCCCTAACGTGCAATGTGAACAGATATCTATGTCGGCCAGTCCCGTTTTAAACATTTTGCTTTGAGTGATGTGAGTTCTGTGAATGATTTATGTTGTATAAGCTGCAAGTTGGTGTTAGTGTTTTTACACATTTGTTCCCAGAAATCAGGGTTGGGAGAGAAGGCCAAATTATTTTCCCACTTATTGTACTACTTAAGATGGATATGACTGAATACAGTTTGGATATTAGTCTGATTTGGATGAATTCTTCAATTAACTGGGATGGCTGTAGTGTGTTATTATTTCAGTTGACTTTTTCTTTAATTCTTAGTTTAAGCTGTTGATATTGAAGAACCTGATCTCTCCCAGCCCCATGATCACCTTTTTCCATATATTATACATGTCACCATTATTTGTCATCGACTCTGTCTTCCCAGTCTTGTAGTTTGTTCTTTTTCCTCCCTGTCTGTCCTCTCTCTTTCTATTCCTTTCTCCAAGCGTCTCCTGTTCTGGAGATGCTGATTCCTGATGCGTGGTAAAACTTTTCAAGGCCTTGAACTGAGATAGTATTTTATTATGATTGAGAATAATTTGGTATTCCACTGAAATCTGATTATCTTCAGAACTATTAAATTATTGGGTCTTGTGATAGAATTTGTATAATTATTTTAATAAGATAAAACATTATAATAGTAGAACTGTAAGGTTTCACAGTTATGAGAGAATCCTCTAACCCTTGTATTGTCACATGATGTTAGATGGTTAATTCCAAAACAAATACAGTGCTGTAATGGATGAAGTGAAGTATTGTACATGCTGAACGAATATGCCCTCGGCTCCTCATATCTGATCTGTCATAGTGAGTCAACCTGCTATTGATTCTGCACAGACCCACGGTGCTCCTTTACATCCCCTTAAGAGATTACACACTGACCCACTGACCCACTGACTGACTGTTCAGCCATGTGAGCGACGGAGGATGCAGATTTGATTAGAGTGAGGAGATGAAAGAAGCAGCACGCTCACAGGCAACCTCTGCAGCTGCAAACGGGAGGAGGAGGAGGAGGAGGAGGGGGGGGGGGCAAAAAAAATTAGGAAAGAGACAGGGTAGAGACAGAGACCGAGAGAGCGGTGCTTCATTTCCATGATGGGTTGCCATGGCAACAGCAGCGCAGGAGAGACGACGAGGTGCCCTTCTGCCGTCGCAGCGCCTCGCCGCCGAATATTAACCAGGCCTGTACGCTCAGGTGCTAATTAGGAGGAGAGGAGGATGAGGAGGAGGAGGGAGGGGTGGAGGTGAAGAGGAGGGAGGAGAGAAGGAGAGGGGAGGTCAAAGAAGAGGTGGAGAGAGGAGGTCATGAGGGTGAAGAGGAGGGAGGAAGGAAGGAAGGAAGGAAGGAGGAACAGGTGGGAAAAGTAGGAGAGGATTAGGAAAGGATTAGAGGAGGAAGAGGTCAGGGTGAGGAGGAGGAGGAGGAGGAGGAGGTGGTGACGGGTGGAGTAAGACGGGAATACAAGAACAGATGAGGAGTAAAACCATAGGAAACAGGACGGTGAGCACAAAACAGTCCAGAAAATCTACTGAACTCCGACTCAAACAAAACATACATCTAGTCGCAGATGTTTAGTCTGAAACGTCCTAAATGAGACCAGATGAGGTGTCGTTTCCATGGTAACAGGCCTTATAACACTGACCAGGTGATGAATAAACCACATGAAAGAGTGAATTTTCACTTAAAAACTTGATGCAAGTTTGTGACAATAAGAGTTAGATAGAAACAGTGTCTGATCCAAATCCTTGGTTCCTCTGGTTCTGGTTCTGGTTCTGGTTCTGGTCCAGAGTCGACGCTGCTCCACACATTGTCCGTTACTTTGGTGTCTATCATTCGTTCGCTGCATCTGCCTTTGGTTCATGCATGGCCGTTTTGAAGCCAGTAGTCTGTGATTTTGTGGAGACAGAAGTGACCATATTTGGACAAAGGGGTGGAGCTGGAGGAGTGAGAGGGGTCAGAGGTGAGCTAATGCTAATTCCCTGAAAACTGTAAATGACATCAAACACTGGAGAGCACAGATCTTCTCCAGTCGGTGGGATCTGTGGACCACACATACAGATGTTATTCAAATGTGTTTGAATAGGTCCAAGCCGACCCACAGGAGAAGAAAACCTTCACTGTAACTTCAAAAAAGACCAGCATGAACAAACAGAAGGACTGGATCTGAATGAATTCAACCCAGATCCTGAATTCCATCCATTTGCATCCATGGTTTTTGTGTTCCTTCTGATTTTTTATGATTCATGAAGCTGATTTTACAGGCAGCAGCGAGAACATGATCGGAATATTTGTCAAATCTGGAGCAGAATAGAATCTAAAGACTCAGCTGTTTCTGTCTACATTTAGGATCTGTCCAAACGGGGAGGATCACCACCTTTATAACAGAAATAAGAGCAGCTGTAACACTGTAAAATAAAACAGCAGCATCTTCAGTCTGTGAATCTATAGAGGAGGAGATACTGGGAAAAGAAGAAGAGAAGAAGAACAAGAAGAAGAGAAGAAGAACAAGAAGAGAAGGACAAGAAGAAGAACAAGAAGAAGAGAAGAAGAACAAGAAGA
>JAPQRQ010000027.1:7795187-7817548 GCA_037367365.1 Apogon talboti | reverse complement strand
TGGGGGTTACTCTTTCTCTGTCTGCACTGGAATAAATGTTTCCACACAAAGGCTCTATTCAGGAGACAGGAAAAAATGTGTGTGTAAGTGGGATAGCACATGGGAGCTGCTGTGGCCCAAAACTGGCAAGAAACCAAATATGTAAAGCTATGATTACATGAGAAATGAGCAGGAGGGGACAGGCTGTGATTTCCACAGCTGTGAAGGATAGAGCGGCTCTGGAGCTACTAAACCATTATGCAACGAGATCCAGGAAATACACTATTGGTGTTGTTCAACTTTGAGTAAAATCATATGGTGAAGCTTTATTTCCGATTGGGCCTCCTATTAAATGATGCATAAATCAATAAACATCAGAGTCTGAATCTGATCAGCACAGACTTCAGGCCTCAAGAAGTTGGATTATAAGACATTAATGAGGAAATCTTCAATTTAAGGTCACTTTAAGTCTATTTCCTAACCAGTCTCACTGCATGACGGCCTAGATCTGAGGTGTTGGTTTCCATTCACTACGTCCTTAATTGGAGTTTTTAGTTCTAACCCATGTCCTTAAGGGTCATATGATGAATTAATAAAACAATGACTAAATAAAGAATAAAACATACCATGATAAATAGAACCATGTATTACCAAAAAAAATCTGAACCCACAATAGGGTCAGTGTTTAAAAAATTCCCAATGAGGCATGGTCTAACACAGGGATAGAAACCAGTCATTGTTTCAGGATATTAGAGTCCTTTTTTTTTTAATCTTTTTATCCAAACTGGATTGGACACTTTTTATTAAAACAATGTGAGGGGTTATGATGTGCCTGAACATGTCTGCTGCCCTAACAAACATATTTGTGTTATTTCATGGAGGCTGACATATTGAATTAAGTACAAACATGAGAAGCATTTTTTAGTGGCATAAAAGCTATAATTTGGGACTGAGGTTGTTTTTGGTGACTGATTCTGTGCATTTATTCCATTACCTATTTGGTTGAATTCAATCCCACCACATCAGCAACCTTTAACATCTACAATAAAGTGTCATTGCTTGTCAGAAAAACAAAAAAATATGTGTCTGGGGCTGCAATATATATATATATTACAAAGAAAAAGTCAAAATTGCCTAAAAGGATGAGCAAAATGTAAAAAGTTATTCATTTTCAGTCAGAAAGAATTCCATATTTCTATATTTTGGGGCTGACAAACTTATACTTGATGCTGAAAACATTACCTTTCTTGGAGTTAAAGTTGAATTGTTTGCATTAACAGTTTTCTGTTCTAACTAAAGCTTCAGTTGAGTTTGTTTGTGATCCAGACTGGTCTAGATCATTTAGGTCTGTTTAGGTCCAGTTCCCTTCTGTTGCATGTCATCTCAGCTGCCTGGTATCTCTGTATGCGACTTTTTTGTAACATTGCAGTAAAAAACGCCAAAAATAAAATCTTTAATAATCGTAATGAGACTCTGTAATTTGTTACTTCCTGGACATAAGCACAGGGAGCCACAGGAAATGGGCTAATATGTGGTCCTCACATATTAGCCCATACCTTTCCTAACTCCACAACCCTGAACCTTGAAAAAATGCATTGAGACCCAGCAATGCATTTTTGTCCTCTGTAGTGGACAACAGTTTCACAGCTTTACTTAAATTTTTTTTTTTTTTTTAAAGTTCACAGCAAAGGACATTCCATTAATAAATAAATAAATAAATAATGTGTCCGAGAAAAACTGTTGCATCATTCTGTTTCCAATCAAGGCAATTAATTAATTAATTAATGTAAAAACGCCAAAAACCTTTACTTACTGGGTCTCAGGAGGATATAATATGTAAATTAAAAAGGCTCTGAACTGAAAATGGCTTCGTAAAGAGAAGAAATGGATTAACATGATGTATGATCTACACAATGGACAGAATTACATGACATGAAGAACTCAGATTAAACCAATTTAACCAATTTAGACCAAAACCATCAAATCTGAGGCTCAACTCTCAAGTATGAGCCTGATCAGAGTCGGGTATTAAAATAAAGTAATCCAGTTATTCAAGGTTTTAGTCTGTGACAAAACGCCTGAATCACTGAATCTTTGGAGGCTTTTAGAATTTTGTAATATACAGGGTTACCCACAAAAATTGACATCATTTGAGATGTCCGTATCGGAGTGACTACATGGTCAGGAGAAATGATACTTAATAGGATTTATTTTGGACATAAAATGTTTTATTTTTAATTTTATTTCTATATTCTATTCCTGAAAGCAGATATATAAAAATGATTACACTTTTTTGAGCAAAAAGAGCAAACAAATTTAAAGAAATTATTAGGTAATGAAATTATATCAAATTTTTTTGGGACACCCTGTATTAATTTTGATGTGTTTCTCCAGCTGTATATGGCATATAGTTTTAATAGAGAGAGAGAGAGTATTTTTGGATATTTTATCTTTTGTTTATATAGCTAGACAATGATTAAAATCCTAAATACTGATCCATAATACTGAAAAGTTTACATTTTTTTGGCCATAATATCTCAGCGCCAGGCCTAATGTCACATAACAATTACCATTTTTAATTTATTTTTGTTTAATTTTCAACCATTTTCATTCTCCTCATCTTTATGTCCAGGCTTTGAGTCCAGCTGCCACATACTCCTGTTACATCCTTTACATGTGAACTCAAAAACAAGAATATCACAGTTTAATTTGTTACTATAAATGGGAAAAAGATGAATACAGAGTCGAGTAGCGTTCCAAATCCCAGTTTTATTGGTCGTTGGACTTCAGGTAAACCAATGGCACGAGAGATTAATCCACAATATCAAAAAAATCATACAAAATAATAATACAAAAGGAAGTTCCAGTTATACAAAGCAAAGATGTGGACTTTTCTTTTTTTTTTTTTTTTTAAATCCTTTTATTTTCCTACGCCCCAAAAAAACTACGAGTAAGGCACAGTCATTACCACATGTTTACCCTTCCACATCCCTTTGTCTAAGCCTCGGTCACCTTGGAGATGACCAGTTTCTGCAAGGATAACCGCTCCTTTTTTTTTTTTTTTTTTAAACTGGTGAGAGATTCTCAAGCCTTCGTGCAGAAAACGGTCAAAACTTCAGAGAGAAAACTGTAGGACTTTGTGAGGAGCTGTCACGTATGATTTTATGGGACAATGATTGGTTTTCCATGCTGAGGAATGCACGATGAGTGGGAGAGAACAATAATTCACAGCCAAGATCAACTTTAGAGATGTTGCTCAGAAAAATAAAGTATGCTGATGAAGGGCAGAAAATCAAAGACGTCAGGGTTCAATGTGCTACTCAACTGCGTAAAAGATGGAACATTTAAGTCAAGCGGACAACAAATTTAGCAAAACTTATCCCTTCCCTTCCTTTGCTGACATGTCAGGAAGAGCAACGTCCAACAAAAACAAATAAAACATGTCCAGTTCATACTGTGAGGGCTGTTAGTAGAGAAACTGCCCAACCTTCAGACAGAAATTAAAAGTGAAGGAGCAGCAGATTTGCTAAGGGCACTGTCGCTGCCCTTTGTGTGCAGCAGAAAGTTGGACAGAATGTGAGATGTTTTGATATTAAACAGGTTTTGAGTTTAATCAGTAGCACCAGGTCCAGTTTTTAAGAAGTGTGTGTATGTGTGTGTATATGTGTGTGTGTGAGATGCTAAGTTTTTCCAAAAGTTTGGTCTTAGGTAAAGGCTGAGGTTTAAGTTTGGTCGCGGGACTCAAAAAGCACCTTTCGAAGGGTCTATAAATCATGTCACTCCATTGCTAACAGCTGCTATGGCTACCTATACCTACCTAACGTTTGCTTACCCATGATAATGTCTGTGCCTTGGACATAGAAAAAGAAATTAATCTAACCGTGTTTCTGCGAGTTTTTTTTCTTCCAGTACGACAGGTGTGTGCAGTAAACATGTGACCGCACTATTTTTACATTTTTATTTTCTTTATACTCTGGACAATAGGTTTAGCTATTGGGGGAGGGGGGGGGGGGGTTGACTTCCTACATCCTGTTTGGTCCAGGACAATCAGACTCCCTGCCAGCCAATGAGAACACAGCTAGAGAACAACACAGGAAACTGGAATATTTTACAGTTGAGATGAAGAGGAGGGTGCGTAAACCCATCAGTTACATCTTGTTTGAGATCTTTAACATCATCAGATCCACTCCAGTTATATCACATAGTCGTTGACAGAGGGCCTGCTCCAGAAACAAACATACTGGTCTGACAAACTGGGGGAAATGTGTTTCTACCAGACCACAAACGCACACAAAAACAGGCTGACTTTTAGACTCGGCCGACAGGAAGCAGCTGTAACTGATCTGTTTAGTGAGATGGAGATCAGGTAGAAACACATGTACCTCATCAGGTCAGACACCATGAATACTGCCACCACGTGCTGCTCACACAGACAATAGAGACTAGTAGAAAGACGAGGAGGGCTTTAACTCAGAGGGAGAGGAGGGGCTCTTCAAACGTGGCTCTGCTCTGCTCTGGGGAAAGGGACGGCCGGCCGGGCGAGGCGGAGAGGGCCAATCGTAAGGCGAGGAGGGAATGAGTGACAAGTCGAGCAGCAAACCAGATCGGAGCAGAAAAAAAGTGCGCAGCCCCATGGTAACTATGGCAACAAATAATAAAGGTTGACACTGCAGAGCAGAGCCTGAAAAGAGAGGGTTAGGTGAAAATGAAGGATAAAGGAAAGAAAGGGAGGCTTTGTTCCCTCTTCTTCTATCCTTCCTCTTCTCTCTGTACAGTTCATCAACATATAAAGTCATAAGTACAGGATATTATATAAGAGGGGAGGGGATGCCAGGTGTGCAGGGGGTGGGGGTTGTACATAGGTAGATGTATGGATGGAAGGGTAGTGCTGCTGTGCCGGTCGCCGCACTATATTCATTTATCAGCATCACGGCAGCCGGGCGACCGCATCCCGTTGCCGTGGTTTCTCCTCCTCCGTTTCTTCTCAGTACTCCCAGAACGTGGCGGTCTCCAGGTCGTCGGCGTTGGCCTTCAGCACGCCGGCGTGGTCGCCACGCAGGTACTTGTTGTCGGCGGCGTGGCGGACGGCCAGCTTGTTGTAGTCGCAGAACTCAAAGAGGAAGTCGACGGGCGTGTCGCTGCTGCTCACCACCGACTGCTCATTCCCCACCATCCAGTATTTACCTGTGGAGTCTGCAGGAGGAGCAGATACAGGTGGGTTAGAAAAAACAGAGGGAAAAGGAGAGAGGAGAGGAAATAAGAGGAAGAAACAAAAGGACAGCAAAAATATGGTTACACTTCATAATGTTTGTAATACTCGTTGGTTGATGACAGTAATAATGCATTAACTTATGAATATTAGCAAAGATACAAGTGTGTTATATGCATCACAAACATTTTTAATGAGTAAAACTAATGTACACACTTGTTAAAGCTTTACATTAATCTCTCATGATGCCTCAGTAAAGCATCAAAAGAGATTAACACACACTTTATCATTTATTTATCAGAGGTTAATCATTCAACTATGTTTTTCTGCAGTTACTGGCTCTAATGTAACATCAATGTCTTATTAAGACTGATTAATCCTTTATTATGCATTTGACACTTTTTTCACAGCTATGGAGAATGAGAAGAAATAGAAGCAGATTATAAAAGATGTAATGAAAAGGGTGTAAATTCAACAACAAGACAATGACAATAAAGAAGACAGTGAAGATGTTGAAGAAAAAGAGGAAGATGAAGTAGAAAACAGATGAAGATGACAAAAAATAATGAAAAGGAAGAAACAAAGGAATGTGCAATGAATTTTAGTGAATAGATAATAAGGTCCCTGTTAACAATGCATTGAATCACTTAAGGACATTCATAAAACTTATACGAGTTGGTATAAGTGTTAATAATGGTATCAAATATTTACTCACTAACAATTCTATTATACCATTGCTAACAGTTTAATAAGAGGTTTGTTGCTTTATTACAATTACTAAATGTGTAATGACATCTATCATTTGTTAACTATGCTTTTCTACAGCTTCCGGATTTAAAGTGAGTGTAATGCTTTATTAAGGTTATTAAATCCTTGGTGATGAAGTAAAACTAATGGAGGGTGAACAAAAGAATGACATAATCTGAATTATGTTAAATTACCAGAGTCAAATCCCTCTTTTGGCACTAATGCCTCACAAGTGAGTAAATCCAAAATGACAATGAATGAATGAATGCTTATTTTAATCCTTTGTGTGCCTGCAGGATGCACCTCCACCAGCTCTGATCAACTACACCCATCGGCCTGGCGCCTTCATCTTCATATTCACATCCAACATTACATCTGTGTGCTGGCAGATTCAGATACGAGACCTTGGAGGCTGTAGGCGCCGTCTCTGAACTCCAGGGTGAAGTAGTCGTAGGAGGAGCGGTTGGAGTCCAGCGTCCCCGTCACCTTCCTGCAGCCGATGAAGCCGTGCTCCCCGCGCAGCACGATGATGGGGCGGTTAATCAGCTTCATGATGAACTCCTCGGATTCACCTGCAGACAGACAGATTCACAGGAGCTGAATATATGCACAGGTGTATGTACACGTAATGCATTTTATTTTACAGTTGATGTTTCCAGATGGCTCTTATCATGACAGATAATATATATAGGAGTGAAGACTGAGCTTATTGTGCTGTCAATTTAAAGGTGTAAAAGACAGCTTACAACTTTAAAGCAGCGAGAATAAAATAATCATTAAATCACCAAAATAAACAAAAGAAAAAGAAAAATGACAAAAATAATTAAGAAAATGCATGAAAATGTACATAAAATAAACAAAATATTCATAAAACATGAACATAAAATGAACAAAATAGACAAAATTTAGCAAAATAATTTGTAAAATTGGCAGAAATTATAAGAAATACAATATAATCAAGAACATAAATAAAAATTAATGCAAATTAACAAAATGCTCAAGACAATAAATAATAGTACAAACTGATGAACAAATTGGCAAACTAATTTAAAAAGTTTCAGATCCGAACCCTAAGGCTGGGAAAGGCAGAATTAAAAACACGGCAAACTACTAAGAATGCTTAAATCTGTAGAGTGCAACTCAGCGTTTGAGCTCAAAGAACTGACTTTTCATTTGCATCATTAAAAGCTTCAGTGCAAAGCAACTTGTGTGAGAAAAATACCAAAAGCTGACTCTGGCAGCTGACAGCCTCTAATCATAAAACTGCAGCACAAACTCAAAACCACAGCTTTCATCGACTAATGCCAGCACCCACAGACAATCAGCTGCTCCAGAACTGAAGCAGCGTCTCTGATGTCTGAACTTCATCCACAGAGCGAACACACTGATCCTCCATCAGTAAATGGGGTGCTCTGCATACTCAACAGTTTCATCATGATGTTTCCAATCAACAAGAAAGAAACAAATCTAGAACATGGCACAAGGACAAGCCAAGAGACTGCATCAAACCAGCGCTCTGAGGAGTAAACAGCAACATGGAAATAACAGAACGGCACAGTTCTGAGGGGAAACGTCCAGCGATTCCTGTACTGTGTTCAAATCTAGCAACACTTTAAGGTACTTTACTTAAGGATCACTATTTTAGGCAACTTTATACTAAATGTTATATTTCTTACTCTACTGCATTGGTCTGACAGCTTTAGTCTTAGCTTTTCACAGTTACAGTTTTCATCCCCTTCCTGTCCAGTGAAAACCACATATCTGCACACGTGTTGCTCCTGAATGGTTATGATAGACCAAAGGAGGAAGTTTTTCTATGTGTGTTGGGGATTCTCCTCTTTCTTAAGTTAAAGTGTACCTGTATTGGTCATGTATGACATTAATTGTGCTTTGTGTATTACTTGGCAAGAGTGTCCCAAATTCAGTAAAAAAAATAAAAATAAAAAAAAAAAACAAACCCACCACCACATATGCACCACACTGGACCTTTATTATTACATGAATTACGTGCGGGCGTAGAACCTATGGGGAGCAGCCATTGCCGGCCGGAAGTGATGGACCCACATTGTTTGTGGGTGGTTGAGTGCAAGTAAACAAGCAGCAGTCAGTGAGTAAGATTGAGTGGAAAGCACGTGTTTGTGCAGCCATACGCTTTGCACTCCACCATTGTCCTAGAGACGTGACCCAGCACTGGTTGAAAATGTGTCTTCTTAGACTGGCGTCTGCTGCACAGGGTCAGTGGCCAGTGCATCACAGCCCAGGTAATTGGACAAACCAACAAGTCTGCGTCAATACTGGTGCTGGAACAATGGGCTATAACATAAGTTACCAGACAGAATCGCTAGCATTATACGTGATCTTTTGAAATAGCTAGCAATGAAAATTCATTACAGGTACTCTGTAAATAAAATCTTCAATACCCATGCCAAAATCATGTTGGCAGTGTGGTGGTGTGGTGGACGGAGTCAGACGGAGGCCTGCCTGTGTTGAGTAATACCTGTTTTCTACGTGCCACGCCCTTTCGCTGTTCTTGACCAAGGTACGAATGAAGATCTGGATCGTTTTGCTGATAATACTTCTACACTCTAGTGTATAAAGTCTGGTTAAATAACAGTTTTGAATGCAGAGCTTTTACTTGCGGGGGAGTTTTTCACCATGTGGTATGAGTAATTTTACTACTATATTAGAGTACACTGTCTGTAGAGAAAAAGTCCCTGGACAAAAAGTCAGAGAGGCCAAATGGAGATGGTTTGGACATGTACAGAGGAGGGATAGTGAATATATTGGTAGAAGGATGCTGAGGTTGGAACTGCCAGACAGGAGGTCTAGAGGAAGACCAGATTTATGGATGTAGTGAAAGAGGACATGAAGGTAGTTGGTGAGAGAGAAGAGGACTGGGTTAAATGGAGGAAGATGATTCGCTATGACGACCCCTGAAGGGAACAGCCGAAAGGAAAAGAAGAAGAAGATTAGAGTACACTGTCTACAACTGTGGAAACCCCAGATTGTTCTTGAAAAGTAAATCACTTTCGACAAATTGCACTGACCGGCAGAGTCGATGGTGGCTGCTAGCTGCCCGTTTTTCTTGGCTGCAACGTATTTCCCATTAGCAGCCCGGAGAGTCAGCCTCTTCCCACGCCACTCAATGTCAAAGTAACAATTAGCTGACCTGCAAAAAGAGACAGAGAAAGTGAAGGCATGCGAGGTAAGACGGTAATTAAATTTACATGGCAGTTGGATATCTGGTTGCAGAAGTGCATGAGTGTCAGGTGTAAACACACATTCACATTTAGCTCTAGTGTTGCTCAGAAAACTACACCCTCCCGTTTTATCCACAGCTTAAGTAATTGTTGGGTAATTGGATAGGTAAGCTCAGAGTAGACAGATAAGCTTCACTTGTAGCTGGTCAAGTTAAACCAAGTAGCCTGTTAAATCCTTTCACTTGGCAGAGGAAAGTCGGACTGTGTCGTCTGGCGTAGAAGTAAAATCTCTTATCTGAGACTCTGATTGCTCTCCAGAGTGTTTTCCATTCTTTTATAAGGAGCAAACCAAGTCAAATCTCAAGAATGCGATGGAGGAATTCAGTGAACTTCCTGCAGAGTTTGCACAGTGTGACCCCTGAGTGTCAACGACCGTCTCTGCTTTCTCTTATTGAAATATGGAGTGTCAGCTGCAAGTTAACTCAGGACACATGGTTCTCGGACATTGGATATATCAGATTATTATTGTGCGTTGCATAATTTTTTTGCTCCGATTTGCCGTTTGGCTTCTTTTCTCGAGATTTACTGAACACCAAATGTCTTAAACTTGTGGGATTTTCATAGTAAAGGTAACATTTAGAAGAATAAAGTCAACTAGTACTCTGTGCTGGGAAATTTCCATTCTGGGGAATTATACAAAGAGGGTTTTTTAGTAGTGGCTTTGAGTCCAACATGGTGGAGATGTAGCTCTGTTACTTATGCTGCTACAGAACAATCAACTTTCACTCTCCAATATAAGTTCTGTGACAGTAAAGGTTGTGATTGACGTACGCACTCTTATTTCAAATATTTGGCATCTTCTGAATGGACGTTCTTGATTAGGCCTTTTCCCGAGTGGAGCGTGTGGGATATTCTGATCATATTCCAGTTTTGTGAGGATTCTTTTCACATGTATACTGTACATTTGGAAAATTAATCTAATATGCAATTGGTTGGGACAAGACAAAGACCATCTGTGTTACAGATGGATGCTCTGAAGAAAAGTCAACATTTATGGTGAGAAGGACCTACTGTTAAATGTTCTGAATGAGGTCGTCAAAAAAATATCCAAAAGTCAACCTTTTCCAGAAAGGGTCGAAGGAACACAGTGGAACATCTGCCACTATTGGAAAATTTTATATTAATTTACATTAACCATATAAATTCCTTGTTAGGATTTTAATCTTTTTCAGAATAACTGCAAAAACTGGAGTATTTTGTGTCTGGAAATTTAGAGATAAGAGGAGGCAAAGACAAAACCCTGACGGTGTTAAAAAGACGTGCAGCAGGATTCTGTTGCAGTGGAATGATCAATATTAGTTTCTGTTCTCAATCACAGTTCTTTGCCTAATAAAGTACAATAAGGGTTGGAGGAGATCAGGATGAGCTCATCAAAGACAGTCATACATAGACCCTCTTCTGGTTGAGTTTGTACACAAATGCCACAGTCATGACTTTACCCCCCCCTCACTCTTCACCTCCCACTCATTTCATCCACCCCCACTGAACACACACAAACTCCCAAGTGATGCCACAGCTCAAGTTACTGGGGGCGGCTCCAGATGAACCAGTATCAGGTTCTGTCTCCCATCTACAAAAACACAATCAGTGCCACTGAGAGTTTGTGGGCAGACAAATGAGGTGTGACTGTGGTGAATCCCAACAGACATGGAATTTATTGAGAATTGATTTTGATGTGTGTGCTACTAACTTGGTGGAGGCGGTGCACTGCAGGCCACCATTCGCAGTGAGGGTCCAGTATTTCCCCGCTGCGGTCCGGAACGCACACTTCCTGTTTTCGCGACAAATCTCCACCTGGAACACTTCCTGGTCGCCTTCTTCGTCCTGATTGGCTGAGAGGTCCATACCTGCGCAGATGAATGGGGAAGGGTTAGTCAGAATACAAGTTGTAATTAGCTGTGATATTGCAAGACAGATGCAAACACACAATCACCTACGCACATCCTTTGGTTGGGATCAGACGCACTAAATGAGCAACATCAGACGGTTTGGATTAGTGGAGGATTTCACACAGCTGCACACACACACACACACATACCCACCCACCCACTCGCCCACTCACATCTGTCAGTCCAGACAGACTCCAGTTTACTTCAAAGGATCAGTCGCAACAGTGGATGGTCACAAAGGCTGGAAACAGTGTAAGGCCTGAAGAACTATACACTGCTTTCCCATTATTTCAGCATCATGTCAAATCACCTTGACCCGGCACGGCTTGGCTCAGTTCAGCCACCGGTGCCTTGCATTTCCACTGCAGGTACAGTTCTCCATCAGTGAAGCTGGTCTTTATGGCGACACAGCGTAAACTATTGTGACAATGTGACAAACTTCAACACCAAGATATAATTCCCAAATTGAAACATTCTTTTGAGATTCTGTCAGGCAAGAGTACAGCCAGTTACACTACAAAGTTTTTATCAATTTATCAAGACAGACCTGATGTGAAAATGAGCTTTACAGAAATTTCCCATTAGCTTGGCTTCCTGTACCACACTGTGACATGATGACACATAAATACTAACAGTGTAGATTCTGCCGTTTAGTAATAATAATAATATTAATAATAATAATAATAATAATAATAATAATGGATTAGATTTCTGTAGCGCTTTTCAAGGCACCCAAAGCGCTTGATATTATTGATCCATTTATTCATTCACTCACATTCACACTCTGGTGGTGGTAAGCTACGTTTGTAGCCACAGCTGCCCTGGGGCAGACTGACAGAAGCACGGCTGCCAATTTGTGCCAAATGGCCCCTCCGACCACCACCAAAAAATTTAATACGTATTAGCATCACTTTCTCTCACTTAGATCCTCAGTGAAGGGGACAGAAATAGTGTCTGACAGCGCCAGGCAGTATCTATCACAGTGAAACATCAAAAAAGCTGTGGTGAGTTGAGACAAGTAAAGTTCCACTAGAGCCCCATGAATGCTACCCACTGCTCCTTTAGTTAATGACTACATTTATTAAAACAATAACTAATTTTTAATGATCACTTACTTCTAGACTAAAGCTAAACTCCAGCTCCCTGAATGAGAATGCGAATGAGAAATTAAATAGTCTATGAATTGTATTTTTTAGTTTTGGGAAATTGGCTAAGCAAACAGTGGGCTTTGCAAACTGAAATGAGCTTTTGGACTAATTAAAAAAAAGGCAGATAATCAGTGATGAAAATAACCATCAGTGCAGCCTGACTTAACAAGCCGCTTTCAGCCAAAAATCTGTGGCGTGTTTGTGTCCATACATCCCAGTGTATGTGTACAGAACAGCAGACCTCATTAAAATCCCATCAGCCTCACTCACTAGCAACAAAGAGGTAAACAAAACATGACCATCAACTATGGGATGAGGACCCACAACGCTGCAATGTGCCACTCCCATAATGTACAAACACACATACAGTTCATATATGGCACAATGGGTGCTATTGTATATGATGAGGTCATGGCGTGGATGGACTTGTAGCCAGAGGGGCCGCATGAGATGCTCAGAGAAAGAGATGGACTGTCTGGTGGACCGCTGTGTAAATGTGTGTAAAGACGGGGAGGACGAGACAGGCTGAGAAAGAACGATGTGTTTGAGAAAACAAACCAACACACTCATATTCCTGACCCATCCCCCTTTCATGCATGACCCCCACCTAATTTTATCTCATTTTTTCCATGTTTCTTCTTCCCTACGCCCCTACAAGTGGCTGCAGTGGTCACGCTGAATAGATTAAAGGGAGCATTTGGCCTAAAAAACTGTAAATGATTAAAAACAACAATCGCTACATATGGGATAGAACGGAAAGTAGGTCATTCGGTCATGATACTTTTCTAATGGAACAGCTTGTGGATTGGAAAAAAAAACAAAAAAAACCCACTGATATCCTGGAACAGTCTGACTATTTTGGGACATTTTCACTTTTTTTTTTTTAAACGCAGGCCAAACATCGCCAAAGATGTTCTCTATTAAAAGCTTCATTGTAAAGCCAGTGCGACCACAAAAGGAATATTACGCAACACGTTAGTCACTAAAGAGTTACTGCTCAGCATTTGCGAAAAGGAAAAAAAATACGCAATATTCCTCTCCTGCTGAGTGCCCGCTGAAGTCAACTTAGGAGTTCTGCAGAGATTGAGTTTCTGCAGAAATATGCAATGAACACACACATACACACACACGCAGATGATTCAGAAGAAAAAAAAAAATATAACTGAGCATAATGGGAACCACATGGTGAGGAAGGGGGGGAAGTCAGAGGCGATTGAATGTAAGTTAAACAGCAACAGACATGAATGGTTTGAAGGAACGCGTACGAAGGAGGACGAGAGGAAGAGAGATGAGGGTCAGGACAGATAGTGAGTACAGTAGCACAGGAGAGGCCGTTTATTACAGCGGTAGGAGGCACATAGAATAAACCATCTACTGGGGAGCTTACATTAGTGACTCATCTACAGAATGAAGGAGCTTAGTCCAAATACATGAGGAAGCTGGAGGAAAAATGATCTGTGGTGTTTAATAGTCACTTTATGGTGTAAGAGGACCCATTTTAACCGTTACTTCTTTATTATCTGTTGAATAACACATAAAAGAGAGAAACTCAACTTAAAGGAAGAATCAGCTTTTAGAAATTTCTTTAAAGACAGTATATTCAGTAACCAGACAACATTTTCTTTCATCAACTTTTTTTAAGAGTTTGCAATTTATTTTGTTTCAGTGTTGAACTGCAGCATTTCCACACTACAGACCAAACTTCAAGGAGTGAATCTCAGTACATTTAGGCACACAGAAATGACTCGTACAATTTTATTAATGATATTATGTGAAAACTGTGTGCAAGTCATAATAAATGGGATTGTAAAAAGTTGAAAAAGTATTGTTTAGGAACCAGTGCTGAAGTCAATGCCACAGTATAGGACATTTTCAAATGACAGCCAGCCATATTAAAATCTCTAGAAATTTGTATAAAATGATCTAAAAACTGTCCAAAAACCCCACAGAATCAGTTCACCAGCATTGTGACAATATTCACCTCAAACCCATGAATTTTACTCCCTGAATATAAACAAGGAACCTATAAAAAAACCCCTACATTTTCTTACTTTTCCACAGAAGCCATTTGACTAAATAATTTCCTAATGATTTGAATCCATATAGCGGCATCATTTGTAACCCTACTTGTTAATATAATCGACAAACTCATGTCTGAAGTAGTATGAAGTAATGTTTCTGCTCAATTCACAGTTTGAGGGTTTTATTTCCCCTGAACGCACCTTGAAAACAGGTCAGACTATTCCAAGGAAAGGAAAATATTGACTCAAACACAATGACACGAAAAAAAATGACAAAAACGCTCGCCCTGAGGACAGTGAAGCCTCGGCTGTGACCCAGAGAGAGGCGGTGTGTCAGGATTTATCTGCATGTGAGCCTTCATACACCCAGATCCGTTTACAATGATAACTTTGTGACGCTCGTGGGGTTAATAGAGGCGTAGGAAAGAGGGTCCGCCACACCAAAAGAAGTGACCACACATAGAAAATCCTCCCAAACCACACCAAATATACAGCACACACACACACACACACACACACAAGCCCAGCACTTGAAACAACCCGTCTATCTTTCTGTCCACCCCACCCACCACATTCAGCCTGATGGCGGCAGGCACAGATTGTTGGCCTCCGTTACTGTGAACCAGCGGGGCTGTTTGCACCGGGGGCCTGCTGTGAACGCACGCGATTGTATCAAGTGCGTGTGTGTGTGTGTGTGTTTTCTATTGTTAAGCAGGGCTGACTGAGGAGGCGACCAGCTGAGGCACAAACAGGGAAACAGAACATCAGCCTTTGTTCTGATCCAAACACACACACACACACACACATGCACTCAGCCTACACACCAAGTACAGTTCTGTACTTACACACCACTGTATTTACAGTATGGACACACATGCCACATCAGTACTCCCACTTCCTCTATCAAAAGAGGTCAGACATCTGAGATTGGCAGTCTTGCATCCGGGGATGTCCCAAATCTTTTGCCAAATTGATTTAATCGCTCTGCATTCATTTGTGTTGCATGGATCGACTGTTGGACTGCGTGTTAGCGGCCATTAGCGTAGAGACACACCCAGGGAGAAGCCGAAAGACACACTGGAGACCGGCTGAGGCCTAACCTATAATAAAGTCGACGACATCAGACAGGAAAGGTTCCCTGTTGCTGTGAAGTCGACGTGAGTCAGCTCCCCTTGTGCACAGACACACAAACAGCCTGAAGGTCTATAAACACATTAAAAAAAAAAAAGCAAACAAGCAAACGCTGCCATGAACTGTGAATAAATACAACCAAGGATGAATACATTGATTCATTACTTTCTTTGGATTTTCAGTGTGTGTGCTACTACGTTAATGTGTTGTACAGAGTGCAAATCATCGCCCTTTACCCTGCAGGGATTAATGCACACCAGCCAAGGTCGGAGATGTGTGTCTCATGTCTCATTTCCTGCTAGTGGGGGGTTGAAGGATACAGAAAGGGTGTCGGGGCTGAATCATGGCCAGACACAACACGGAGTCACAGTTTGTGCTCTTTCTCCTCTTTACACAAACACATGACTCTGAAGTTTGATTATAAGACTGATTTGCTGTGAGGCTTCTAGAAGTCTGCAAAAACAGACCAAATATGAATGCAACTGCACCGTTTGTGTTGTTCTCCAACTATAACTTAAATCTAGATGTTAAACAAGCGCAAATCCCAACCTAAAAATGTAAGATCCTTTAACCCTTAATGATCTAGTACTATTTTTGTGGCAACTTCTAAGTGAATTTCTCTACATTTCATCTTTTCCAAATGATTTATCTGCATTTATTATAATGTTATCCTCTGCATTTTTTAGTGGAAAGAAGGCATTTTCCTATATTTTATGAAGTAATCATGTAGATGTCCATAAAAGTTTGAAGTAAGTTCAGAGGTTATTATATCAAACCAGAAATAAAAACAGCAAGTGACTTTTTCAGATCAACATGTCAAAAACAAGCATCTACAACCACCGTCTTTTGTCAAACTACATGATTTATTGGTGAATCAATACCGCAGAAAATGTCAGGGTTTCCATGTTCACTAGTGAGCCTCTGTACATCAGATGCTGCTCAAAAGCTGAGAAACTGCCTTTTTGCCCAAGTTATTTTAATGTATTGATAAGATTTGTGGTTTTAAAGGCATTTAACATTTTAGATCAGTAGATGGTTTCAGTCTTGAGGGTTAACAAATGAATGAATCTGAATACTTTCCACAGCCCCTGATTATGCACGTTGTGTTGTTTTGATTCAATGTACAAAATTCCTTTAAAGGTTCATATTTAAGAAGCTGCAACCTCCAGAAATATTCGCTTTTTGCTCAAAAACAGGGGATTTTGCCAGATTTTCTGTATCCACTGCCATCTTTCATAGGACCATAAGGACTTTACACATTTAAACCATAGCCCCTACCACACTGCACTTCTGTTCTGGGAATATTTCTGAGAATATTTCACCTTTATTCAACGTCTGTGTAAACAAAATGGTGGGATCAGTTGGTCCCACCTCAGTCTTGGCTCTCCAACACCTCTGGAAGTAGTAACAGAGTCAAGCTAAAGGTGGGATCATGATTCCGGAACGCTGTGTAAAAGGAACACCTCTAGTTCCGCAACCAAGGTGTGACGTTTTGAAGACGTATTGCGAGTGCGACCCCCGCGCCACGAGGATTTAAAAATGCGCGCAGGTCGTGTGCAGTAAACAAAGTGACCAGGGAGATGTCAAACTGAGGAGAGCTGGTGTCACCTCGGGCAGAGGACTCTATCCATACTAACATTTGTGGAATGGTGAAAGACAATGATAAAAACATGACTCTGGAGAGGTTAGCTAAGAAGATGTGGGTCTGTTGTTTTGGGAGCCAACACCACTATGTTCAGGCATTTCCAACACGGAAGTCAGACGTCCCATGATACGCTGCGCTGCGTCACTGCCCCTTTGATTCCAGAACACAGGTCTAGTGAGTAAAAGTCCAGCCTGTCTCGCCTCTGTTACTCCTTTAGCTTGGCTGTGTAAATCAGTCAATGGTGGTAAAAAAACGTGGGATCACCATCTCACCTTTTTTCCGGGATCTCTGTGTAAAAGTGACTAAAGTCCTGCAACTTGAAATTACCTGAAAAAACACATTTCCTGTTGAGGAGTGTGTGTGTGTGTGTGTGTGTGGGGGGGGGGGGGTGACAGGATGCACCCCAAGCAGATGCACTTTCTCATGATCTCATTAGTGTTTGATTGACACATGCTTTCTCCACACGCTTAAGTGCTGAAACCAGTGAAAGCCCACAGGGTTTTTACCTTCACTTCACTCGCATCTCTTCTGCTTCTCTATGTTCAGATGTAAAGGATGATAAGTCACTAAGAGTGTTCAGTCAAGCCCATGGTGGTCGCACCAGTAGCTGACAGGATATGATCCACTTAGCTGACAGTGTTGACTCACACTGCGCTTCAGCTTTGGGGGGAGCGGTGGTGGAAGGCAGAACAGGCCACTTAAGAGGCCATTGAGCTTTGGGGTAACTGTGGTAATTGTGTCTCAGTCCATATGAGGGTCGTTAAACTGTCTCTGAGGGAGTTTGTGACCATGTCCATTTGCTTGGATGAGCAGTTGTGGACGTGTGGGTCACCGGAAGAGCACCAGGGTCAGAATAATGGAATTTAAGAACGTTGTGAGCATGAATTGTACTGTAATGCGCACTAATATTCCTCACAAGTACAAATGAAACTAGTTTTCCTGTTGTTTTCCATAAGAATCCCCACATGAGTCTGAGGACTCTTAGAAATGAAAATGTTGGCTTAACTTAAACATAAATACTCTAATTTTGTTAACTCCCATATCATAGCAGTATGCAACTGACACTGGTGAAAAGTTATTAGTGTGCTTGTTAAAGAGGGTTATCTTCCAGTAAATGGTGATTCTGAGAGAGAGAGAAAAGCAGTGAGCGTAAATGTTGGTGAAGAATTAAACAATGAGGGGAAACCATGTCGAAAAATGGATCCCTTGTGATTTGCTTGCAGCATTTTGGACTGAAAACACCAGATTCCTAATGAAAGGCAGTAAGCTTGGAATATTTGAGGGACTGTTGAAAATATCCTTAACATGCAAACCAAACAGAATGTATTAGATTTGTTTAAACTGAACTTTTTACACGACAGAAATGCCATTATGTAGATCGTGGCACTGCATTAAAACAATGTATTCGCCAGCTTCTTCTGCTGATGTGGGGATGCAGCTGCTTAGTTCTATGCAAACATGCATTAAAGTCTATTGGCCAAAACATAATCAATCACAGAGATCTTAACCCTGTAAATACGCAGTTTAACCCGTGACTTTTGTGGCTGTTCCCAAATGAATGTCTCTCTATTTAAGCTTTCTTAAGCTATTTATCACAATTTATTATTTCTATTTTTTTGGTGCAAGTCATATATTTAATTACTGATCATGTAGATGTTCATAAAAATTCTGAGTAAATTCAAAGGTTATTATATCAAAACTGAACAACAAGTGACTTTTTCACCAAAATGTATCACTAACTGAACATAAAACCAAAGTGTTATCAAACTCTACAGGTTTTCCTGGTGAATCAATGTTGTAGAAGATGACTGTGTTTCCTTGTTCACTACGGAGCCTCTGAACGTCCAGATGGGTCATATCTGATGACCATGAAAAGATGAAATTTTACACTAATTACTTACATGTATTGATAGGATTATTGGATCAACAGTTATTAAACCTTTTAGATCAGTAGATTATTTTGGTCAACGTTTGGGTCTTTGTGGGTTAAAAGGTGGGCCTGTACAGCTCTGTTTCGTGACAGTCTAAACTGGATTTACCAGATCTAAGGAAAACAACTTGATCAGTCCAGACTCATCTCCATAAAGCAGATTTCGGGCTGACCCAGTTGAGAACTGCGGGCTGCTAATGGAAGCCAGCCCGCGAATTCACCCGCTATCTTGGCTCAGGTCTACCCGGCAAATAACCACTGTGGAGGCGACCCACGAGCAGCAGCTGTCAGTTTAAAAACATCTGGAGCCAGTTTAATTCCACTCAACATTTAATCCACATCACAATGATCCAGTTGTTGGCGGGCTGAACATGGTCTTCCTCTGAAGGTTCAGACTTTCTACTGATTACGTGCAGACTGTTGCAGCAGAGGGGCGGATGAGGCATCTAACTGGATAAAGTGTTCTTGAGCAAGGCATCAGATTAGTAGGGCTAATGTAGATGCAGCACACTACAACTAACCAGAACAGATCGTAGTCAGACCAAAGCTCCTAAATAACTATTAAATGGTACCAAAATGTCTGATGTTAAATAAAGGACTGTCAGTTGATGTTATTATGACTTATGGCTTCATTAACCCTTTAACCCCTAACGTGTCTGAGGTGAGCGTTCTGAATGTAAGATTTATTTTAAATACTCATAAAAATTTAACCATTTGCTTGATAAGAAAAATTTCAAAATGTGCTGAGAGAACAGACCTTGTGTTTTCCATAGACATCTGAGAATCCCCTTCACACCCCCCACCACCTGTGGAATGGGGGTGTGAAGTTTTTGTTGTTTTTGTTTCCAGTGTTGTGATTTTCCTTCCGTTTTTTTGTTTGTTTGTTTACAGTGTTTTTACAGAGTTTTGCAGTTCAACCAGCTGCCAAAAAGCAGCTGGACTGATTCAGAAAAAAAAAACCCAAAAACAAAAACTACTAGGCCAAAATTCAAATACTTGTTCAGTGTGTTCCAGTTCACAGTTCATGTTCAACATCCTAAATCTCTTATTGATGTACATTCTGAGTTCCTTATTTAGTAAAAACCTATAAAACTCCAATTCCTCTCTGTCTTTTTCTGTTATTCCACCCTGTTTTGACTCTAAAACACACAGTAAAACAAAGCCACTGTAGAAAAGGAACACAAGCACGTACTCACAGAAGCTGTTATGACACTGAAACAACCGCAAATTCCAAGCAGCCAGTTTCATTGAAATAACGTCTCAGGGGTTAAAGACTTAAATATGTTTAAGTTCTGTTTCAGATGCTAATAGAAATAATAATAATAATAATAAATTAGATTTCTATAGCACTTTTCAAGGCACCCAAAGCGCTTTACATTATTGATGCATTATTCTTTCGCTCTCACATTCTCACTCTGTGTTAGTATTTCACAGTGTGGACATTGAACATTTTCGCATTAAAAGCTGCAAATAACAGCTCTGACATTTACTTAACTACGCCCTCTCTAATAAAAAGGCATAATCTGATTGAGCAAAATGTCCGACACAAATGGCATTTTTCCACTTGGGGATTGTTTGTGCATGATTCATGGCCTAATTACAGAGGATGCAATCATCTAATGCCTGTGGATCAGCTTAAAAAATGCACATTTTATAGTGTTCACTTCTCCTTTTTTTTCCCCATTTTCAACTGGCACCTTTAAAGACTGACCTCCATTTTGTATCCGTGACTGACCGAGCAACATTTACCCGGAAAAACGAGTGAGTGCAGATGGCGAGAAAAGCAGATAAATATTCCAAGTAAATACACGAAGCTAGTGGGATTGAACCGACGAGTTCAGGGTGTGAGAGAGTGACAGGAGAGGAAAATAAAAGGGGCCTGATCATGCTTTGAGAGGAGGAAGTTAAACCACTGAACCACACGGTATTCTCCCCACTGACCACAGACTAATTATAGATTTAGATAGCATCAATTATTCCTATCATTCATTATATTAGACAGTCTGTGTTGTTTTCCTCATCTGTGCTATAATCACAGTGTGTCTTAACCTCTAATTCAAGGCAGTTTCAGACAAAAGATGGTCACTTATGTAGACAGACATTGTTGGATGCTGACAATGACAACACACACAGCAGCAGCAGCCACCGCCAGGCCTGGAGGTTGGAGGAGCAGGGATGGTGGGGGGAGGGGAAGCAGAAGACCAGAGGCTGATGGGAGAGAAGATGGGACGACTGTGGCAGACGTGTGAAGGAGGAGAAGAAGAAGAAAAAGTAGGGTGGGAACAGTGAGGGGAGGGAGGAAGGAAGGAAATGAGGAGACAGCGAGGAGGAGATGAAGAAGGAAGGAAGGAAGGAAGAAGGTGGAGAGACATGTTTGTATCTCTGCCCACTTGTCCAGCTGAAAACCAGATGTACGAACATGAACAGAATTAGCTTCAGCACACAAACACTGTGATTAAAATGAAGGTCAAAAGACAAATCAGGTCAGGTGTGTACCCGGTTACACACCATTTATCAGCAGGGATGCATCGCCCAGGTGGAGCAACAAAAGGTCTCTGTTCATGTGTCAATATCTGAACTACATGACGAACCGACAAACCGCCTCAGGACCACAGAGACTCTAATTCCAGCGTGGTTAATTATACAGCTGCCAGAAGAACACAGACTCAGAGGACTTTGGGTTTGCCATGTCATCAGGGCTGTGTGACTAAAATAATGATGATTCAGGTTCTGTGAGACAGATCATTAACATCACTCAGTCTATGATCTGTGAAAGAATAAAACTCAATAAAAGTGAGAGAATGACAAATTATTCCCTTCCTTTTCTGTCCTCTGACTGTGGACCTGGTCCTGCCAGTCCCTTTATACGGCTTTTTTACATTTGAATAGAGGCACACGCTCACATTATGCTGCATACATGTTAACAGGCCTAAAGAAACTGTGGACTTCTTTGTTGCACTCTTTAAATGTCATTTGTCTGCTGTAAAACTCTCACACATTCCCTCCCAAGAGCTTTACTGCTACCAATAACAATCATATGTGACCTTTTTATCAGGTTTTACACAAGATTTGGGGGATTTTAATGGAAAAAGGATGTTAAAATGAGGCTCAGATTCTGGTGTGAACCTTAATATGACACTGCATTCTCCAACCAACCCATTCCTTTGCATGTGCACATGTATGTAGGCCCTCTACACATGTCCTACATCCCACACACTCTTTTGGATGGGTGTGTGTGTGTGTATGTGTGTAGGCTGCAGGGGGGATTGAGTCTGACATACCATCACTTTAACCCTTCCTCAGCCATGGGCGCATGGGATGCCAGCACACACACACACACACACACACACACAGGACCACCAGGCCTGAAGCACTCACACACACACACACCCTGGACCACCA
>JAPQRQ010000027.1:7756171-7767745 GCA_037367365.1 Apogon talboti | reverse complement strand
CTGTGGTAAATGAATTACTAAATGACTTGTCACATGGCTATGGCAATGCCTGATGTCAGCCTGTAAGTCAAAAAAGTCAGTGGGATCATTTTAGTTTTAATTCAAGGTTGCAACAGGTGCAAAAAAAAACATTGACTTATAGCGAATTGTTGCTTTGTATATGCATGACTTTTTGTAAATTATCTTGAGCTGGGTTCACCAAGATAACATTAACTATCCTTTTGTGAGTGACTGAAGTTCAATAATGATAAGGCTACATTTGTGTGGAGTCTGTGTTGAACTGGGAGCTTTTGATGCTGCCATTTCCAATCTAATGTTAGCAAGAGAACAACTGTTACCGCTGAGGAGGAGAAGAGAAGAGGCACTGAAGAAATTGGGAGTGAGCATAAGGATTTTTGCTGAACAACAACCTATGGCCCCTATATAGAAGTCAATGTACAGACTTATAATGGATGTAGTCATTATTTTAGAAATGGAGTGAGGTAACATCCACAAACAACTATGTCCCTGTACAAAATGTAGCAGCTTGATACACACTGTATATCTGGATTCATCTTCAAGTTTCATTGGGGCAGCTGTGGATCAGGAGGTAGATGTCCATCAACTGTAATGTTGGCAGTTCACTCCCCAGATCCTCCTGTTAATATATTGAACTGTCTTTGAGAAGTGAATGACAGTAGATGGAAGATGGACTCAGCTGTCAAGTATTTGGCTGCATTTTTCAGTAGGGGATACATTCATGGTTGGATTTATTCAGTGATGATCAGGTTATGTTCGAAGGCCTGGAAACAGTACATGTACTTCTTGAACAACTACTGGTAAACAAGGAAGAACAAGTCCCATAATTTGAATAAGCTAATGAATCATTATATCACTATGGTTGTGTTGCTGTAAATACAGTCTGTGTACATACATTGCCACCAACACCTGTTTGTGCAGTGAGCCTTCAAATGTGAAGGTCACAAAACAAGCTGCACAGACTGGAATATGAACCACTTTCATAGCATTCATTTAACCCATGTCAGTACTGTCATCCTTCTGTGTTTTCCACCCCATAAATTAAAAAAAAGTGGGTGGGTAACATTTAGTACTAAAAGGCTGACAGCTTAACAATTCAGCTGGCTAAAACATGTTTGACACCACAAGTGTCCCCTCACTTGAGCTACTAAATGTCCTGTCACAGATGTACCCTGTGCAGATAAAGTGTTTTTGTCAAAGTGGACAGAGTTTTTTGTGACTAAATCACAGTCATTTTCAGGGGCTGTAAGAGTGCCCCTCCCTAATTCTCCCTGACTCTAAATGGCAGGTTTAAACCTTTAGTTTCCACTTGTTGCTCTCCTTAAAGTGTCACTTACTTTGACAAATGGTCTATTTAGACCACCACTATTCATAGTAGCAGTCATTATACACAACACCTCAAGTAGCTGTATATAAACTTCTGTCTACATGAAAAATCCTCAGAAAAATTCATTAGGTGGTTTTATTGCTCTAAGGACCTTGGCAACAAGGCCGTAGTTGAGCCTGCATTGCGCTGGCACTCAGGTTGTAAACACACACACACACACACACACACACACTGTTATGATACGTGAGAGGAGTCTTCCCAGGACAGTATTCCAAGCACTTGGCTTGTAGAAATTCCCACTAAAGAGTGTTGACAACACACCACTTACCCAGAGACCTCTCACTTTCACTCAGCCATACACGTAAACACATGTAGGCCTCTATACAAAGTCCTGCTAATCTAAGCCACCAACACATTTACACAGTGAGACAAAACAAACTTGACTTCTTTTCCCACTTACATGTCTTGATTCAAACTTCTTTAAGAGGGGATTAAAGGATGAAAGAATGTGTCATACCATTACATGTTTCACCTTTATCAAATAAGACTGAGGTAATACAGTGAATCACTTCCTCACACATACATTATCAACCTGAAAAGTCCAGAGGCACTCCCTCAAAACCAGATTAAACATTTTCTAACCAATCCCTGTTTACATCATCAAAGCATCAATATGAAGAAACAGTCCTCTAGTTTCAGTTCAAATCTTATGTTAGGAGTTTACTACCAGTTATAAAAGAATACAGGCTGATATATGTTGGGGAAGGACAATCTTGGTTTAGGATTTGACCCTGACTGATTTAACACCTGTAAATCAATACGTGGGCCCAGTAGACCTTTGATCCACCATCACTCTCCCTTCCCTAAGCAAGCGCTGTATGCGTTGACTAGGTAAAGAGTCTTTCGCAATATAGTCCCAGCTCTGACTCAACATGATTAGATGTATGAGTCTTGTGTGAATGGTTGCCGTGTTATTTTTCACCAGTTTTCACCAGTGAATAATGGTTTGTGTACAAGAGCAAAGCCAGAGAGTTAAAAATGCATGTAATGGAACAAATCTGCTGCTCGACCCCTTGGAATCTGCAGGGGTTAGAGGGCAGTCACATGAGCTATTGTTATGTTTTCATGTATAAAAGGTTATAATTTTTGCAGAGATAGAGCAAATTTAAAGGGATTATATGAGCACTTAATGTGTTGTCCCGTGGAGAATCATGGGTTCTAGATCCTCTGATACAGTTCATTCCTTTACTTTCTTGGTAAATTCCACTGACATTTTCAGTTGAATAACCTCTCAGTTGGCGTGTCTGTTTCTGCACATGAAATATGACACCATGGCATCATGGCATGCCCTTTTGTTAATCTGTTGCTAGGTAACCCACTTCAATGATGATGCTGATTCAATGTGATTGTAAGGCTATTGCATTCAAAAATTACTAATATCTCCCAAAATACTGGCCCTATCAACTTTCCGTTTTCACCAGTCTGATCCTTGACTCAAAATACAGAAGTACTCCAAACGGCAAAGGCCAGCTCTGTGTGGTTTTGCAGTTATGAAGCAAATACATTCACGTACACAGAGGCCACTTGGCTTTTAATATATAGATGTGACAACAACATTAATGTCCATTTAAAGTCAACTAGCACAAATAGAGATAAGGAAGAGATGACAATGTGAAAAAACAGATGCGGAGGATTAATTCAAAAGAAGGGGGGGAAGGAAGTGGCAAAGGAGGAAGAGATGAAGTTGCAGCTTTTCTCACTAAATAACAGGGCACCACCACTACCACAGTTTGACATTTACATGGCTTTAAATGAGATTTTAAAGTAAGCTGGTGTATACACTCAATGGAACACGAATTCACAATGAAGAAAGACTACAACATGTGTTATATATTATGAAGACATCAAAGAGTAATGGGGGGCAGGAATGAATGCAGTATAGATGAGTAAGAGGAAGATGGGGGAGACAGAGCAATGGGAAATAAATGAACAGAGATGGAAAAGGTAAGAAGCTGAAAAATAGGCATACAAGACATAGTTTATGATGACACTGGATAGGTGGCTTATGAATCCTTTATGTGGGAAAATATCTGCAATACAAATTTTACTGGCATGCAAGCCCAGACAAATCCTAAAAGATATGTAATTTGGGCTGCATTAAAGATGATGTGAATAACAGTAAAGAAAAAACACACCAGAGCATGATTAATATTGAAGAAAAAATGGTAACTCAAAGAATATTTATAGTTCAAACTGGAGGTCAAAGATGGTTAATAGTTTATCTTAAGGATATATAGTGTTTGACATCTTGCTTGAGAGTGGGATAAAGTTTAGCCTAACCTACACTACTGAAATAGTGTACGGTGAAATAGGAGCGGAAAGCTTACAATCTCTGTTTTCATTGTATATATTTTAGTTTTTATCACAATACATTTTCTCTGGTTAAGGCCTGTTCAAATCTCAGGTTTTAATGTTTCACTGAATGCCAGCTAGTCATTTCCCCTCTAAAATACCACCTGTGTCTGAAGAAAATGACAGGAAAAAAGTTAAAACAACCAACTAGAGCCCCAATACTCAAAAACTATAGTCGGACCAGTACTTGGATTATCAGGAAACACTGGGAAGGGGATGGCCTACATTAAGTGGTCATTCCCCAGCCTGTGGCAGGGCAGCTCCACCACCCTGAATGTGTTATGTGTGTCATGTGTTTGAACTGGTGATGCAGTGACTGTGACTCCCGCTGAGCTTACAGCTGGTTTCAACATGGACAGCACGAACGGCATCACAGCAACA
This sequence comes from Apogon talboti, assembly GCA_037367365.1. Taxonomy (NCBI): domain Eukaryota; kingdom Metazoa; phylum Chordata; class Actinopteri; order Kurtiformes; family Apogonidae; genus Apogon; species Apogon talboti. The sequence goes on along the minus strand of JAPQRQ010000027.1, from coordinate 7,763,607 downwards.
TGCATAGGCTTGAGTATAAGACAAACGGTCATGACTATAGGCAAATGTGAGCATGAAGAGTATTCGAATGGGAGTCTTGAGCCTAATCAGGGAGGAGTCCTGGCTAGTGCTATGGCCCTCCAGTTACTGAAACATATATATATATATATGTCTGGTTGCACAGATGAGGTCCACTGAAGGCATAATCAAACATAAAAGTTTATATAAGGCTTTTAACCTGTATATAAAACACTTTGTCAAGGGATTACGCTTGCTAGGCCTCACAACATCAATCCCTTCCCTTTTATTTTCTCCAATCCTTTGCTATTATCGCCTCCCTCTCTCTCTCTGTCCCTCAAATCGCGAGCGGTCAGTGCACCACAGCGTGCACGCGACGTGCCCCAGTGTATGACGCTGGACCAATCAGAGGGCGCAATTCCGAAAGTTTACCTTTTATGGCTCGAGCCGGGCAGCTGACGCGGTATAAAAGACAAGCGCCCACAGATAACGGATTCACTCTGAACGCCGTCACACACACCCTGTGCGGGATATCATTTGCCTGAAACCGGTTCCCTTAAAGCGAAAAGCCCCCCACCCAAAGGTAAGAATGGCTAATTTTTTACTACCAGAGGACTCATATTAGTATAATTTATCAAGTAAACTAGTATAATTGTTTCTGATTACTGCTTGTGAAATGTCTTATATTAAATTCAATTGATGGCATGGACCACGAGGTTCTTTGTCCTGTCATGACTATGTGCTGCTAAATGAACAAATTTGAATAAGCTCGACTATAGGCACTGGTATCTGAATCTTGCATGTACTCTTGAAGCGCATATCATGGTGACGGTGGATAGAGATCGATAAATCAATCTCACAGGTGCTTTTAGATTCTGTAGCCGGCTTATGGTTAAATATTACCTTTTATGTCAACGGTCCTACTCAAAGTATGTTTTTTCTTGTACAGATGTGTAACAGCATCAGGGTTTCAATCTGGCCTTGCGCCCCTTTACCGGTAAAGTAGGTAAGAGGAGGCTTTTGAGTTGAGGTCGTCTGGACCCGGCTGCTCCCTTTGTGCGCTCGATGCGGCGGGGTGTGACCTACTTTAGCATATTAGCATAGCCACACCATGCTAGCATCCTCTTTAGTTGGGAGTAATTTTAATAATTCTCTTAGCAGGAATTTAGTACCTGCATGGGCGTGCCCACTCTTTAAATTATCTCAGTAAGTGCTTTTATCAATGTTAATTTAAATGTGCATGAAAGGCAAGAATACCGGGCCTGCTTAAAGCATAAATTGACAAGTTGCATAGATCTTTCTTTATAGGAAATCGTGGCTTTTCGGCTTTAACGCGAGAAAAGTGATTTAAGGCGAATGAAAAATCAGTCTGAGAAAAGGCGTGGCTTTCAAGAAACGGAACAACTGTCAAGGACTTGTGGCCCTTTTCATGAGTCACCCCAAGTTCATTATGCAACTATAATTTTTTTTGTACTCTGACAGCAGTCACAGACTAAAAGTTGTAAATGGTGATAATGATGTGAGCAGTTGGTGGTGATGCCGGTGTGCAATGAACTGGCTGAGGCTAACCATGACGCAGTGATAAAGTAAATGTTGGATTAAAGTATAGTAGAACGGTTTAATGTGCTCCGCTGGGAGTGTCGGTTGATAGAGGACCTGTAGTGGCCCATAGGGAGTGGTCGCGCGGCGCCGGGTCTGATAATGTCGAATGTTCTCCTCTGTGCTCTGGCCGCGCGCCATGGCGCCGGTTAGCCGCAAAGCTGCTCAAAACCCAACCATGTCCTTATATGGTAATAACAGAATGCAGCGCACTTCCTTTTGTCTGGCTGAGTCGGAATGTGGGGCGCGAGCTCCACCCAGCGGCTAAACTCATAAACTGCCGCAGTGTGTTAACAGGAAGTGAGGTTTTAAGTCACACGGTCGCTGTTGTACAGTGTTGGATGTAAGACTAATAACGCATTTTCCTCCCTCAATAGTTCAGCCATGGAAGATGAAATCGCCGCACTCGTCGTTGACAACGGATCCGGTATGTGCAAAGCCGGATTCGCCGGAGACGACGCCCCTCGTGCTGTGTTCCCCTCCATCGTCGGTCGCCCCAGGCATCAGGTGGGTGATGCCTTTAATTAGTCACACTCTATACTGTAGTACTTTAATATTTTAAATGAATTAAAATTATACCTTAAATTCTTAGAAATCATTTCAAAAATCTCACTTGAACCTGCTAAAATGACATTCAGTTCTATTAAACTATAAAAAGATCTTAAATTTATATGGTAAACCCTCGTTATGCAAGGGTTGGTGGTTTGGTTTACAAACCATGCACTTCTCAGATTTAAATCCCATCTTAAAGATTAACTAATTTTTTGCCATCTTTGTCTAGGGAGTGATGGTGGGTATGGGTCAGAAAGACAGCTACGTTGGTGATGAAGCCCAGAGCAAGAGAGGTATCCTGACTCTGAAGTACCCCATTGAGCACGGTATTGTCACCAACTGGGATGACATGGAGAAGATCTGGCATCACACCTTCTACAATGAGCTGAGAGTTGCCCCTGAGGAGCACCCAGTCCTGCTCACAGAAGCCCCTCTGAACCCTAAAGCCAACAGGGAGAAGATGACCCAGGTACAACCCTTTCTAAACATTTTTAGCTGAACTCATAGGTTTAGCAGACAGTATAAATCTGTATTGCCCTAACAATGGTTACCTCATTTCCTCTTGGGTTTCCTTCTTAATTCTATTCTCACTTGCTCCTTCCTTCCCCTCTTCTCCAGGACCTCTCTCCTATAAGATGATCTATCATCAACAGGTCTCTTGACTGTGTGCATATCTAAACTTGTGCATGTCAGGTGTCATTAGATGCTTATTTATTGACTTTGTAAACATTTAGACACAAGTGTGAAGGAATGGTGACTTTTCTGCACCTTTTTTCTACTAATGTTCCTCTGAGCCTCACTCTAACGCATGTAGTGAGTGCAGTGACCACAGCTGCTTAACACTCCTTGCTATGAGTGACTTTACTAAACTGTTGTCTCCTCTTTTTGCAGATCATGTTTGAGACCTTCAACACCCCTGCCATGTACGTTGCCATCCAGGCTGTGCTGTCCCTGTATGCCTCTGGTCGTACCACTGGTATTGTCATGGACTCCGGTGATGGTGTGACCCACACAGTGCCCATCTATGAGGGCTACGCCCTGCCCCACGCCATCCTGCGTCTGGACTTGGCCGGTCGCGACCTCACAGACTACCTCATGAAGATCCTGACAGAGCGTGGCTACTCCTTCACTACCACAGCTGAGAGGGAAATCGTGCGTGACATCAAGGAGAAGCTGTGCTACGTCGCCCTGGACTTCGAGCAGGAGATGGGCACTGCTGCCTCCTCCTCCTCCCTGGAGAAGAGCTATGAGCTGCCTGACGGTCAGGTTATCACCATTGGCAATGAGAGGTTCCGTTGCCCAGAGGCCCTCTTCCAGCCTTCCTTCCTCGGTAAGTTTCCTAGCATAGTGTGTGTATGTAGCATTATCAGTCTTGAATGTTCTAAACCCTGTGTGTGGCCACTTCTCCTGCTAACAAGTGTGTATCTGTTCTCAGGTATGGAGTCCTGCGGAATCCATGAGACCACCTACAACAGCATCATGAAGTGCGACGTCGACATCCGTAAGGATCTGTACGCCAACACTGTGCTGTCTGGAGGTACCACCATGTACCCCGGCATCGCTGACAGGATGCAGAAGGAGATCACAGCCCTGGCCCCATCCACCATGAAGATCAAGGTGAGCTGAGTTAGAGCACACTGCATCCTGTACAATGTATAGTGTTTGAGCAATTCTTGGTCTCTAAATGCATTTTCTTGTCTCTTGTCCTGACAGATCATTGCCCCACCAGAGCGTAAATACTCTGTCTGGATCGGAGGCTCCATCCTGGCCTCTCTGTCCACCTTCCAGCAGATGTGGATCAGCAAGCAGGAGTACGATGAGTCTGGCCCCTCCATCGTCCACCGCAAATGCTTCTAAACAGACTTTTCCTCCTCCCCCTCCCCCAATCAACCCCCAACAACTTCAGCTCTGTGCAAATCAACCACACACCACATTTCTCATACACACTCAGGCGCAGAGCCTAAATGACCAAATCATTGGCATGGCTTGTTATTTTTGGCGCTTGACTCAGGATTTTAAAAACTGGAAGTGAAGAATACAGTAACTGAAGGATACAGTAATGTTTTGGCTAGGTTTAAAAATGCACCCCATGCTACTGCAGTTGCATTTGGGGACTTAAAAAAATGTACATTTTGTGTTAATTTTTTTTCTTTGAGTCATTCCAAATGTTTGTTAATTGCATTGTTCAGACACATGATTCCAAATGTTAACTGCATTGTTCAGACACGTATTCGCCTCTGTGAAGGCTGCCCAGTGGTTGGCGCATACTTAAACATGGTTGTAGTATCGCTTGTATGTAAATTATCTGTCTGGGGTTTTTTGTACTTTCAGCCTTAAAAATATCCTGTTAATTTTTTTGTTTTTGTTATGCAAAACCCAATCGTGACCTCTTCTTCCCCCTATTGGAGGTTTCATCCCCGGGGTGGTGGGGCAGGGGTCTCGAAGTGATGGGATAACATGGGGTGCCAGACCAGTGGGGCCAACCTGTACACTGACTAAACAATCCCAATAAAAGTTCACATGTGTTCCGATGTCACTGTTTGTCTTTAATTGTGTATCAGACTGTACCTTTGAAGTTAAACAGAAAATGTAAGGGGTTGATGATGGTAGGACAACTATCAACTGACTTGTTGCTTCATGTGTGGCTATTCCTCACTTAATATCACTACCTGTTGAGTTGACTAGATGGAACTAACAGATGAGAGTAAAGAGATCATTTATGCATCCAAATTTCACTGGTTTAGATTACTTCATTTTAGCAATAACTAACATTGAGATGGTTAAATGTTTCTCTACAGTACTAATTGTGGCGCTACATATGCATATTATCTCAGGCCTTTAATTCTTAAGGTTTCCACCATGACTGCTGTCTTTGCTTAAGGTGAGTTTTGTTTTTTCCTCAAACTGTCATGAGTTCAGTTCTGATTTAACCATTGCAGGATTCTTTCTAGCATTAGTCAGTTCCATTCAATGAAAATCACCTAATCTACAAATGAAGCAAAACCTAAGCCCTGATGTATGAATGGGTTAAAGTACCCTTAAAATGTGCTGAATATGGTTACCAGAAGATGAGCTCATTCCCTTATGAGTTAAAGGAAATAGGTCAGAACTTATGACAGCTGACAAGTTTCTGATTTTGCTTGGAACAGACAATAGTTATTTAAAGGTTTCTGAGCATACTGAATCTAAACAGGGCCTGTTTTTCCTTTTTCTGACATAGTTCACATACTCTGCATCTTATGTGATTTAATATTAAGGACAAATAAAACACCGTTAATAGAATTTAAACTACTTTAAAGGCTCTTGATCTAATCTTACAACTAAAGTCTTGAGGTTATTTTCCTACATATCCCCCTTTGAGTGCCCCTGGAGTTGTCTACATGAGTCTTTTTCATATAGAGGTTTTCATCTTAAACAGTAGAAATACTCCCTGATGGTAGATTTGGCCTCATCACTTATAACAACTTACATTTCTTTCTAGCCACATGTTTTTTAATGTAGGAGTACCATACCCTGATGTGGAAACCATATCAGTATGAATCTGTTCTGGAGGTAAACCCGTCCTCTACTACCACCTTGTCATTTTTTCAATATTTAAACAGCTACAACAGCTAGAACCTCACAATAAAATGAGTTATACAAAGAGTACATTAAAAGCATAACTAGATCTGACGTTCAAGCATCATAGCTCATTCATTAGCTTATTCCTATTGTGCATCTATGCTTTTTTTTTTTAATTCAAAAGCAATTCATGTGCACTGTTTGCACATGTCTGCTTCCATAAGATACACCTCTATAAGTCCTATCTGTTTACATTTATCTGTGTCTGTGCTTCAGGGTTTATGGTGACCTATTTGCAGTAGTGTTACCTGATTCAGCTGACGGGGTGTAAAATAATGAACTAAAAGGTCAGGAATGTCAAAGGATACAGAGGGAGAGCTCAGGTCAGCCACTTATTGTAACATTACAACGAAAAGCTTTTTTTTTTTTTGTCCTCGGGCATCTCACGAACTGCAATCTCACACTCTTCATGGAATCATAAGTTCATAGACTGTTGGTGAAATGGTTGGTGTATGGTGAAATATGACACTTAACAAAGAAAAGTCATAAAAATCTCATGTGTGGTGAGAGATTTTCTTGTTTATATAAATTTGACTCCATTCTGTTTAACTCAAACATTCCCAAGAGAACAAGACTGTATATAACATATATCAAACAACACACATACTAAAATGTACGAACAGACTATTATATTACATATTATACATATTATTATTATTATTATTATTATCATTATTATTATTATTATTACATCGTAAAATATACATTTTTAATAGTTACACATACAGTAGTATAATTAGTGGATGTACTATTAGCCTTGCAAATGTCACTGTAGTATGACTGCAGTTGCACAGTTTCAACAGCAGATGGAGCTAAAGATCTATTTCATAATTCCGAGTGTTATGGCTGCTAAAAACTGAGGTGTGTCTCCTGAATGTTCACATGGCTACCCTTTTACATGTATGTTTGTATGAACACGGTGCATGCTGGGTATTTATCGTATGTTACTTAGCTACTTGAAAGATAAACTAGACAGAATGTAGGACATTTAGAAGGATTATGTCTAACTGTAGTAGAAACATACGAATATATATGAAAAGCACTGTTGAAGTTGATTATTTCCCTTTTCCTAGAATGATGACAACGGTCTTCTGCCGTTTCCTGTCCTTTTTATCAGCTGATCTCTGCATTTACATATCCAGCAGATGAAAGGGGATAAGATAGATGGCCCAGCCCCACCCTTGACGTCCTATGCAGCCTATCGTGTTTCTGTGTATGACACCACACAACAGATCACACCAACCAAAGTCATTCCGTGTCCATTAGTCCGACCGCCCCAGTTTCGTGCAGTAATATTCTGGGCTGCGCAGTGGCACCTGATGATATATGATGAGCCTGTAGAGCACACAAGGCCTGTTCCCGTGCATACATAAGCACGCGTTTGCACACCATATGAATTCATATATGCATCCATTAAACCTGGTTGCATTCAGACAGCCTGCTGCATTCACATAGACGCTGAAGATCAAGTGTGTTTGGTATTGGAAATTTATTCCATCTCACTGCAGCTCCCCTGTGATTCTGCTGAGACTGCTTCCCTCTGATATCCTTTTACTGCCACGCCAGCAAAACACTCACTGGCAGGAAAACTGTGTGTGTGTGTGTGTGTGTGTGTGTGTGTGTACAGGGCTGGTAATGTACTGAACCGTGTGTGTGAGTGATCAAGT
>JAPQRQ010000027.1:7741583-7752094 GCA_037367365.1 Apogon talboti | reverse complement strand
TGTAACACAGAGTGGTTTACTTCAAAGAAAACTTATAGATCATAAAAATCCTACTGTACTACGCGTGCGCGGGGGATGTGGGGGGGTAGGAAGGTCATGTGAGAGGGCTTTAGAGTTGGAGTTCACACCAAAGGTCGACCCCCCTCATCTGAAATTCACCATGCCTGTAATTGCACTAAATGAGGACGTTCACTTTTTCTCCTCTTCTAATGCGAATCTGTGCGCTTTTGCGCAAAGCTGGCGCAGAATATCCGCAAACAGACACACGGCCTTGCGTTGCTTAAAGTTTGTGGTTCGTTTGGGGGCCGTTTGCATATCATGAAGCATCATTCCTCGATCTGAAATGATGTGGAAAATGAACATTTTAGACGTGATGGCGAAAGCAAGTTCTGTGCAAGTAAAATGAACCTGCACACAACTGTTCACACAACTGCAGGGCTGCAACTCCCATGATTTAAAAGACAATGGTCACTTCATCTTTTTCTGCGTGACTGAAAATCCAATTGTGAGTTCGTGTTCAGGCAACGTTAACTGAAGTGCCAACACTATCTAAGTAGCATTTAATTACGGTTACTGTGGGATTGTTTATCAGCTTTGACAGGTGCATGATATGACTTGCGAGTTTTCACGTTTGCTTCTGCCAATCATTGTTGTAACATTAATTATTAAAAAGAGGATTCTCCTGCGAACCCATGCGTATACAAAAAATAATAGTCTTATTAGGCTGGAGCTTCTGAGTCCAGTGTAGGGGGGGCGGGCAAGGTGCAGTCATCTAAATGAACTGAATAATGAATTAGTGGAATAGTATTCAGAGAGGTTTAGATCTTCTACCTATTGGTGAGGTGGACATTTGTTCCTTTAAAGAAGAAAATAAACTGATGCAGACATTAGCTTACATTAAAAGTCATATTTTCAAAGCTAACAACGCTCCCACATTTTCCACTTCCCAATCTTTGCGCGTCTTCTGTATGTAATCAGCGTGGAAATGGGTGCGGTGGGGGTGACTGGGGGGCGGAGGAGAGGGAAGGTCGCCTTGAAACCATGCTTCAAGCTGCCCCCCACCCTCTAAACCCACCGTCACCACCGCCCCCTCTAAAAAAAACCTTGTTTTGATCACTCAGTCTTGAAGGGAGAGGGGACCTTGAAACGGCTCAACCTCCTTGCTCCATAATTGGTTTTATAGTGCTGGCGAGCGGCCAGAGTGTTTTTTCTCTTCTTTTTTTTCCCTTAACGCTGTGGACTTTGATTGACACCTTGTGCAGGCAATCAGACATGCGCAGGCTGAGACGTACGGAGCTGGGCTGGGGTTCGGTGGGAGCGAGGCAGTGGGCGGGGCTTGCTGAACAATGCTGTGTTTCATTGCTGAGGAGTTTACGGACGCGTCAGGGGTTTTCTCTCCCCCAGTTATCCCCCAGTTTACCTTCGGACGAGCCTGTAATGGACTACTCTAGTTCTCCCAGCAACCTGGACGTATTTTGAGAAACGTTTGGATTTATTTTAACTCCATCCCCACCTTTTCCCCCATTCAAGTAAGCGGGCATGTTTTTTTTTCCTCTTTTGCTCTTTCTTTTTTCCATCTAAAGTGTCAGAGTCCTCGGTTTTACAATTATATTTTTGGTTTGCAAATGTTAGCGAAAAAGGCGCGGAGGTGCTTGCACGCGAGGCTTTGCTTTTGCGTGGATGTCGGTGATAGAAACACACTTTGTCGACGTTTCCTACCGAGAAAGTTTCGTGTGCCGTTAATGGAACCGTGAAAAGTTTGAAACGTGGCTGATACGCCGTGCTCCTCCGCTGCCCGTGCCGCATGGACCTCAACCGGGGAGGTTACAGTGTGTGTTTACCCCCATAGTCCGTGCCTAAAGGCTTACAGGCTACATTTACGCCATGTGTGTTTTTGTTAAGGGTAAAAATGGTTTATTGTGGTTTGTGAAGGAGCCATTCTTCAGATCCCGCCCGCCTGGATATCACGAGTCATGGCTGTATGTGTTTGCTTCCAGCCTTTGAAGGTTAACTCGACTTTCGCCTTGTTTTTAACTAAGATTTCCAACAGTTCAACTTATAATCTTCACATTTTGGTAAATTTTGGCTGATAGACTACGTAAAAAACAACGCAGGAAAAATAGCGTTTTTTGTTGGGAGTGAATTTTTCACCTGCAGTATCTACGAATAAAGTTATTCTATCTAAAGTTACTCGGCTTTAATCTCTCTCCGTTCGTTTATGTTTTCCTTTTGTAGTATTACTCGCGGTAATATACGTAATGATAATATGGATTTTTTCGGGTTTTCACGTGCATTTAAATCGACCTTTCGCAGTTTCAAGACGCATTCTTGAGTTGATACCATTATACAGAATTATCCGCCTAATGATTTAAAACACACTATTGAATGTTAATGTAAATTGTTAACTGAGGTGTAGATAGTAAACCGTCGATAAGCTGGGTATCAGATGGGCTTTTTAGTTTTCAAACAGCGGACTGAAGTGTTTACGGGTTAGGTTTTGATTTCTTTCCTTGGGCAGCACCCATGTCCAATTGCGAGGTAGTCCCGGACTAAATTCGCATCTGTGGGCAACAAAACACCGCTAAGTCGCTGATTAACGATGCAGCCTTTTGCACCCTTATTTATTTTTAACCCGTTTGAAATTTATATTTGATGCGCCTTCAGTATTTATGGTGTATTGGTTTACATGACTCGGCCGATAGCCTACATTGCTGGTTTACGGTTAAGGAAAACAGCTGGGTAATCGGAAAAGGTAGAATAGCTTATTAAAATTTGACGGTATGCGTCTCCATCACACGGTGTTTTCATGGCCGGGGCAGAGCGGATGACCGCCCCTCTCCTGCTTGTGTTTCCCCGGGAAGCGAAGCTCCGGAGCGGCTGCCTGTTCGCTGTGCAGTGGGGGGCGGAGTGCTGCTAGTCCGCTACGCATTTTATCACTATTTTGTAGATATAAGTTAAATCTGCATTAATTCTTGCATTAAGGATACATCGAGAGCTACTCGGGTAGTCTTAGTGGTGACTGGTTAACATTAAGCGTCTAGTTTTTGAAGTGTTTTTCCAAACTGCGTCACTGCACATATGGGCCGCCTGTTCGCTGCAAACAGGAGAAATCCTAAAACTACCACTTCCCAGCAGTTTGTTCAATCTGCCTTTTAGATTATATATCAAGCGATTTTTTTTCTCTTGTGTTTTATAGGTCAGCAGCATGGCTGAAAAGGAGCACGTATCGCCTGGAAAACTAAAGACATTATTATAGCCAGCTTTGGCTTTTTCGGAATAGGGGGCCTATCCGAAAGGACAATTTTTTTTCATAACTTTCCCTCCTGTGGATAATGGATGGCAGAGATTTTGGACCTCCCCGATCCGTCCACGTACCACCTCCGTTGTTGGCGGGGCTCGCCATGGAGCCTCACCGACTCGGAGCAGCCGCAGCAGCCGGGAGGATCCCTCCCTCGCCCGGTCACTTGGGCGCGAGTCATCCGCCGCCTCTCCACTCCGGAAAATTCCTGCCATCGGCCATTAACCTACATCCACACCACAGTAAGTATATGCTGTTCGGTTGTAGCAGCTGTTACGTGACTCCCCCGATAAACACAACCCCAAAATGATCAAATATTAACTTGAAATTATGCTGCGCAGAAATGCGCACAGTTAAGTGGTGCGGTCATCGCTGATGTTCGGTGGGAAATAAACTCAGATGTAGATTTCATGAGGAGGAGTGGCTGTTATAAAGCGGTGACAAGTTTCAGATGCGAAAGTGTGGTATAATGTTTTAAGGATTTGCAGTTTTTGCGATGGGCAGCGCTTTGGCGGAAAATTTCACGACAGTTTACAATGTAACACGCATATAGCCAATCTTCACCGTCCGGACACAAGGCACGAAACAGAGCCCACTGTAGAGGATTGTGATGTAGGTGTTGTTGCAGCAATGTGCAGGTCAGGGTGCAATGGTCTTAGATTGCATGTGGTCCATTACACCGTCATTGCCGTGAGAGCAGATGCAGTGTGTGCGTGTGTTTGTGAGAGTGGGGGTGGTAAAGTTGTGACCTTAGAGGGTTGACAGACCACTTCTTACTCTGTTGGTGGAAATTGCTTGAATGACTGTGGTTAAGTCTGTTGTATTTAGAGTAAAAAGCCACTGTTGTCGAACATTTGGCAAATAAACGATGTTGTATGTACGTGTTTGAGTGTGTGTACACCGGTTCTATACAACATCCCTGTTGCAAAATCATGAAGCCTGCAATGGGGATCCATGTGAGGAAAAACAAGAGACATTGTGTGTGTGTGCTTAAATAAGTTCATATGCGAGGTCGTATTTAGCTGATAAAGAAAAGACAGAGGCCCCTTGTGTTTGTTTACATCTCTACCTGTTCTGTGTGTGAGTGGGTGGATGTGTGCGAATGTTTTCTGTATTAACTGCATGCAGTCCGCAGATCATCTACAGTATATGTTACTCCCTGCTGAGCTGGTTATTTTCCCTTCACTTTCACTGCCTGTGCAGTGATTTCTGTTTTTGCGATTAGTAATGGAAGCCTTGAAAGTACACTATGCTAAAAAGATAACATTGCGTGTTTACATACAGTTTTGTGGTCTGTCAAACAGAAAGGCAGAGCGCGGTCATCTAGGCTCAAACCATATGTTATGTTTAGGAAAGATAGGTCTGCTGCTTTTGGAAAATGGAAAGTCTGACAAATGCTCTCATCGAGTTACTTACATCCCCCTGAAGTCATGTAGCTGCAGACACAGATACAATTACAGTTTCTCTGGTTTCTTTACAGAGGTAAACCCCAGAGATAATAATATTCCATTTTTTAGCTGTGCTCCTTGTCCTTATCACTGAGTGTTGGGTTCAATGCAGCACTTGTCATTTGGAGCACAAGGTACTAGAGGTGTAGTACAGTGAGGTACTACTAGCAGGGCATGGCTCTGATGAAGCATTAATGTGACACACCGGCAGAGCCTACACACTCAACTCCACACACACAAGCACATGAAAAGCTGTCAAAGATGAAATCAACTCACAGCATGGAGCGTTAGAATGATTGATGGGTGTATCGTGGAAAAGAGATGAGCCAGGGTGCAGTTTATTGCCGGTGATCTGTAGTTGGAGCTGACTTTGAAGCTCTGGAGTAATACAGAAATATTTTCACATGAAAATATCAAACCTGTGGATTTACAGTAAACTGTGCAAATGCCTTTTTGTGGCAGTACTTCATTTCAGAGCATCGGTTGGGATCCTGTGGCTCAGAAATGAGCTGAAAACTGCTTGTGGTGTGTGTGTGCGCTTGCATGTGCGGAACAACTTGATGTGTAGCCAGGGGGTTTGTGAAGTGGAATTGACCCAACCACTGTTCCAGCCCAGATTGGCAGTTTAAACACTCCTTTAAAACGGGATACATTTTATTCTGCCCACACGCTGGCCTTCTCACTCTCTGACTCTCATCTCCCCTGCACACACTTGCAGCCTCCACCCACTAAAACACACCACTGTACGATGCAGGTCATTTAGCTTTATGGCACTCTTCAATATCAAATCCCCACACATTACATTAACCAAACCCAACTGAGATCTGAATCCCATGCTTGTAATAACACTATGCAGTCTGTTACATGATAATTGCCCTGTAATTGCAAATCTTCATAATGTTGCCCTTTAATTGCAATAAACAGCATGAGTCCAGAGCTCAAGGACCCACTGTGTAATCAGAGGAGCTGAGGTTGCCCCACTACTGTTTTTGTTTACATGTATTTTATGAAATTCACAATGTATTTTGCACTCCATGTAGAAGGGTTGACTCTTATAGCTGCCACCTACAGCTGGGCGTTACAGTCAAAAACGATTGGAAAAAGATGTTTGTAGATGTTGATAAATGTCAAAATAAAAGTTAAATTATCATATTTCTTTCAAGTTTAAAGACTTGATTTTAGTTCTGAGTGGATGCTCTAAAAGTCAAAGGGTTATTTGTGATTTTAAATTCATAGAAGATGTAAGAAGATAAAAATGACTTAAGATTATGCAAGAAAAAAATGACATAAGATGAAAAAGAGGTAAAAGAAAAAACTAAAAGCTTTGTAACAAGAATAAAATGACATTAAAGATGAAACAAGGTGAAATAAAGTAACAAAATGCGAACTATGTGAAAGACAAAGCAAGATGGAAATGGAGCAGGAGATGAAACAAAACAAAAACAATGTAATGAGATGCAAACTGTTAAAGAAAGAAGCACGGTGAAAGTAACACACAAGATAGATAAAAAGTATAAGACGAAACAAAATAAAAACAACACAAGACAAACTATGTAAAAAAGAACTGAGATGAAAACAATGGACAAGACGTAAACTATGTAAAAGGGACGGCAAGAGGAAAATGGCATATAAGACAAAACAACAGGGAAAAAGATGGATATTTGGCTTTTATTCTATATTGTTAGAACACTTGCCAAGTAGTAGAAATTTTCAGAAATCTTTCGGTAGAACATTCAAAACTATTACGAAAACCTCTAAAATATATGCACAAATAAAAGTAAGCAAAACAGCATCGAAACATAAGTAATTTATCTGTGAATATAAACAAACGCTATATCATAATAACTATGCAGTAAATATCCTTTTATTTTACTGGCAACACATCCATATTTTCCAGGCATTTCCTTATTTAGTTCATTTTAATAGGATTTGCACCTGACTTAATGAAGTTGAATATTTCCTCGCCTGCGTTTGGCAGGTGTGTGTATACATGTGACACAGAGACAGTTTGCCATTTGTTTTTTTAATGCGCTGTGAAGCTGTTCTCATTGCCATTTGTGCTACTTGTGCACTTTGCAGCAGAAGGAGACCCCTGTAACGAGTGTACAGACATCGTTTGCCGTCACATTTCTACCCCGCTGCAGCACCTATCCCTGTTTATTCATGCAGGTTATATCAAAACAGGATTAGGTGTTAGTCACTGTTTATAGATGTAAAACGGCTGTAAATGGTCCTCTGTCTACTGGAGGTCTGCCGGAGCCTGCATCACCAGATTGAGGCCATCTGTCCTCTTCCTCCTCCTTTCCCTCCCTCTTTGCATCCGAGAGCAGCGGAGGTAGGACCCGATGACACGGAACCGCAACGAAGAGGAGATGATTTATAGTCATTTGAACAAGATTCATTAAACCAGGACTGATCGACAAAACAATAAAGATTTGAGTATAATTTTATACCACTTATATACATTTTTCTTTAGTGTCTCTAGTGTTTATTTTGTTTATGTTATCCACTAAAACAACAATATTATTTAATTTTACTCATGTTCTGATCAAAAACAGGCATTTAACAAAACCTCTGTGTTGTTTTCATCTCTTTGTGTAGGACCTCAGATTGCAGACTTTCTTTGTTCTGATTGAATGTAAAAAATGAACAAAATTAACACATACACTATCATGAAATCACAGACTACAGGTGTGTTTTTGTATTATGCCTTATGTCATTTATGTCGTGCTAGGATTCTTACATAGTTTTCATCGTGTAAAGTCTTTTACAAGACAGCATTACATCCTCAGCTTTTTCTCAGGATCAAAACTTCCTTTAAACTTAAAACAAATTGACTGTTATGAACATTTTTATCATAAAGTCTCTGGCCTTACTGCACTGGGATACACGCACTTCTGCACTACATTTCCCAGAGATCACATGTTTGTGGCAGTGTTTTCCTATTTTTCTTTTTCTACTTATAAGCAAACAGACATGTTTTTGCAGCTGAGGGAAACATAAAGCACATCACTTTCTGCGCCTGCAGCTTTTTCCAGGCGTTGAGAGCAGAAATTGAAGACACACACACAAACTGCGCGTCAGTTGAATCACTGTTGTTTTATCAGTCGGCTATTGTCGTACATGATTAGTTTAACTGTATAGAATGACCTTACAAGTACAGTTTGGAACAAATGTAAGCTTAATGAGGCGCAAATGCCGTTGAGGGCGGTGTCCCTCCTCTCTGAAGGGTAACTTGTCTGAACCAGCAACTTTTATTTTGTCTCTGCGCGCACACCTTGTTTTTTTTGTTTTTTTTAAGTGTTCATACGGGAGCGAGATGCAGCGGCAAATGTGGGTGTTGGAGTGCAGAGAAAGAAGGTCAATAGACAGAGATGAAAACAGCTCAAGACAAATGGGAAAGTAGACCTAAATGGGTGCAATCCCTAAGGTGGGAAGCAGCGTTTTTGTTTTTACGGAGGATAAGAGCCGTGGTGGTTGTTTGGGTGTTTGTGAGAGAAACAGATGAGAGGATTGAGAGCTCTTGTGTATGGGAATAGGAGCATGTGATTGTGCTTAGTGCAGTTAGGACCCGGGGTTTCCCCCTGGGACTCTGTGCAGAGAGAAACGGGGAGATTTATCCTCACCACAACACATTCATACAGTGGTAGATAAATGTGTTAGCCCTTCAAATGTTCTCCCTTCTCTCTTACACACACACACACACACACACACACACAGTCACATGTGTAAGTATAATTCATGCGGCTTGCGGGGCAGGCCAGGGTTGTCTCGGTCCGATACCAATTTGTCTTCCACACTGCATGGTTTGTGTGTCTGTTTACGTTAAAATTAATGTGGTGAGCGTGTGTTTATATGTATTCAAGACACAGGCCCCTACAGAGTGTGTGTGTGTGTGAGAGAAGATGTTGCTCGGACACGTCCACCTCTCAGATTAATTGAATCCTTCAGGAGAGAAAACAGGCTCCTTAAGAGAAAGCACAAGGCACTGCTGCCCTGCTACAATAAACCTGTCAGAGGCAGACAAACGGCACACACACATGCACACGCACAGATACGACACACACACACACACAGCTGTCAGACATAAGAGTGATAGGTGTGTATGTGTGTGTGCGCGTTAGAATCAATCGTGCTGTGGCATGTCGAAATACCCAAAGCATTAGCTAACTCGTTCACTCTGCCAGAACCCTTCCTTTAACTCAAACAACAGCCTCAAGCACACAAAGGTCACACACTGCATTATGTCTGTCTGTTTGACTCTGTGTTGAATCTCTGTGTCCTATTACATAAGATTGTGCATTTATAATGGGGCTCCCAGGACACTCGAGAAAAAAATGCACTGTGTAGAAGCCTTAAAGAGATGCAGAGAACAAGTATGAAAGGAGAAAAGTAGAATTTAACCGTTGGTGTCAGTGATGTAAGCGCACAGGTGGAGGTTTTAGGTTCATTTCACAAGGTAATGTTGAGGTTTTCAGTTTAAGAATATATTTATGACATTATTTTTGGACTAATATTATTACAGAATCTGCATTCAAAGAGCAAAAATAAATCAATATACAACACCCAAAAAAAGCTTTTAACGCGTACCTGGTCACAGGGAACCCAGGTTACGGTTGAGGTTGCAGTTGAGTCATTTGTGTCTAACTGATTTAGATGAAGCTGTATTTAGACACATGCTAAACACAGAAAATAGAAGATGTTCCCTTTCAAGTGAAACCTAATGTGTGCATAAATTTTTACCTTTCACTTCTATTTTAACCCTAGTCCCAAGTGAAGGTTCATAGAGAAGAGTGGATATTAAAAGGTTCAAGTACTATGTCTTCAAACAGTTCTTTGGTTAGTTTTCTCTCTAGATTGGTTTTACATTAATTTGACTTAGTTGCTGCGTCTTCGACAACAAAACCCATGTATACAGGTAGCACCTCTGAGGATGTTTATATGTAAATAAGTAATATCACACCAAACATCACCCAGAACAGCGTGACGTGTATAGACAGTAGTTGTCATGTTTTTCTGTGTTATTCAATGCATGCATATTACATCTGAGTGAGCGCACAACTGTCGTACATGCCATTCAGTCTGCATGAGAAACTATGTGTGTGCAATGTATGTGCCTGTTGCAAGCGCGTTCCCATTTGTTGCTGTAAAAGAGTGTGTCAAAACAACACCTGCCAACTTCACAGGAGATTTCAGAGCGCAGCAGCCAGGCAAACGTCGCCAGGCTCCAAATACACACGAGGTGTGTTTCCATCCAACTGTCAGAGCACAAAGTTTTGGTGATGCACAAGAAACAAAACACTAAGTCGATGTGTTTTGGTTGAAGTGAATAAATTGGTCTCCTGAGTATGAGACAAAACACATTTGTGGCCAAATGTTCCTCTAATACCTTGGTTTCAGTTAATGTTTTGTTTTTTTTTTTATTTGTCAGTTTTTGAAGAGCTGATTAAGAATGTGTAAACCTGTGCAGCATTTCAAAGCGACAGAACCACCTTAAACTACTTGGAAAGTCACTCAAAGACAATGAATGAAGCAAGTTTAATTCATGCACTGTTACCACCACAGCTACTGTTTGGCAGAGAGCACAAGATATTTAAGATTGGGAAGGAAGCAGTTCAGAACATGTAGACTGCTACCGTATCATTTCTTTCCTTTTTTCCAAATGAATTGTGTAATCCATTTCTCATTAAACAGGGCTACGCAGATAATTATTGCAAGTTAACACTTTTTATTGCAGTTTTCAAAACAAAAAGTTGTAACCTGAG
>JAPQRQ010000027.1:7719973-7736741 GCA_037367365.1 Apogon talboti | reverse complement strand
GTGTGTGTGTGTGTGTGTGTGTGTGTGTGTAGTGGCACTGACAGACTGCGATTTTAATGTACTGATTTAGATGCAGGAGAAACTCAGAGCAGAGCATGTCTCTCAGATTCCCATAGGACTAATACAGAAACACACACACACACACAGAATCCCTTCCCCCTTATCCCATATATAGACAGCACCCTTTCCCCTACACACATGGTTAGTTTTATCAAGGTAATGGCTGTGCAGTGTGTTCAGTAATGGACTGGGTGATGGGGCGGGGGCCCTCAACTAAACATGAAACCTTTTCCAGCTCTTTGGAGGCTGTGATTGGAAGAGGCAGTAATGGTTCAAAGGTTCAAAGTTGACTAATGGTTAGATTGCATGTAGGAGTGGAGTCTAATAAAAACAATTGATAAAGGTATCATGTTGAGATATGTTTTTCTAAGCATTTACTGCATTGGCATTGCTTCAGTGGAACAGGTTTTACTGGTGAAATGTGCAATGTCTGTCTCTCAATGTCACACCTAAGCAAATAGGCAAAAAACCTAAACTTTGTTATAGCATTAGTGTATGTACAGATATATTTTATCAGTTCTGTGAAGGTCTAATAAAGAAAGGGTCAGATGTTATTTGCCCTGGGTAAACCAATGTTTAAATTCAATATTTCCACAGAGAGGGGCTATTGGCTCTGCTCTTCACTTCTCTTGACGTACAGTAAATTTCTGCTGGAGTGATGCCGTCTTTGGAAATATTGGTTTTAAGTGTGTGTGTGTGTGTGTGTGTGTGTGTGTGTGTGTGTGTGTGTGTGTGTGTGTTGAGCGGGCCAAATATTTCATCTTAGGTCATAAATATCTTTAGGATTACGAAAAACCTTTGAAAATACAACTGGCTGCTGTATAATGTGGAAAAAAGTTCAGACTTCTCCTGCTGGCCCAGGCTTGCTACAGGTCTGTAAAAGTCTAAAATTAAGTAATCTGAACGTTGTGTATGAAAACTCTGGAAAATGTTGACAAAATAATTGAATTTGATGCCTGGTTTGAAGTCTGTGATAAATGTGAAGCACCTTGTAAAAAAAATTTTCAAAATAGGACCTACAGGTATGAAGGCATTAGAGGCACATAAAGCTGTCTTTAAAAGCCATAAGACGGCACCAGTGCAACGGACATGAAATGAGGCTTAAATCATAATCATAATGGTCTTAAAAAGGCCAGAAAAACTTGTTGAAACATGCATAAATCCTGAGGTTACAATCGGGCTATCAGATTTTAACCAAACCTTGTGCATTGGCAGGGTATTGGACTTTGTTTCACTTATGAATTAGTCCACTAGGTGAGATACATACCGACCCCTTTAGCCCCTTAACATTTATCAAGTCACATTAATGTTATAAATTCATGTTGTCAAGCTCCAAGGGTAAAAGCCCCACACTGTGACAGATCTGATCATCTGAGATTGAATGCGCCACTTTGATCCGGCAAGAGGTAGAGGCCACTTCCTTAATGCTCTGTCAAATCATTTCATCCCAGGAGACAAAGTGCCCTCAAGACGACACCACATGGTTTCACTCCTGCTGTGACGATTGTGGTTTTGAGTTGGTGGTTACATTAACTGTCCTTTTTTTCCTCCTGAGTGCACCGAGTCTGTGGTCTGCCTTGCTGAAACTGAGTGCATGGTGGCTCAGTAATAATGTAATTACAACAGACTGCTTCAGCACAGAAACATCAGCACGTATTGATTGTGCACTCTGACACACACTCAGAAACACACACACACATACTCTGCACAGGAAAGTGACGGCATGTACAGTATGTATCGATCAGCTTTATCAGTTTGGTTCTTGCGGTTGCTATGGTAACTGACAGACCTCCTTCTTCTTTCTTTTCCTAGGCGATGCCTTCCCGGCAGGCTCCAGTCCCTTCTTGTCGGGTTATCCGGGCCCCTCCCCCTTGACCTCTGACCCCACATACAGAGCGGCCAATCCCAGCAGTCTGCAGATGGCTCAGCTCTGGGCATCTCATGCTCATGAAGGTGAATCATTGTTGGTTTGAGCAAACATTTGCATCTCTCCCTCCCTCTCCATCCTCTTCTGCTCACAGTGCATAATTCAACAGCGTAAAGTGACATCATATTTTAATGACATTTCTCACAGTCCGCTCCCGTCCTGCTGTTCGGTGCCCAGGAGGCTTGTTCCTCTTCTGTTTCTCATTGCTTACACCGGTGGGATCCTGCTCCATTTCTGTCTCGATGCTGCTAGCCCTGCTGCCGGCTCTGTCCTATATGCGTCTCACTTCCTCTGTCCTCCACCAGTTCCTTACTTTCGCCTGTCATACACACTATAATCTATCTTCTTCCCTCCTGTTCTTTTTTTCTTTTTCTTTTTTGACCTTCATGTCCAACATGCACTAAGTCTCTGACTGTCTCTTTCTCTTGTCCTGGCCCACTTTTTCTACAATATCTTTCCCCAGTCCTTGCTTATGAATTAGGGCTGGGCAATACTGCGAAAAATATGTTCATAATATTTCCCCTAGTGATCAATATCAGTATTTGTTACAATATATAATTTGATAACGTCTAAGGTGTATCCTATCAATTCCTCTCTGTGTAATGCGTGATATAATATCAGGTATAAGTATTTAAATAAATGAAAGGCATAAACTTTTCCATTTTGAGTATAGATTTCTCAATGAGGTGCACTTGAATGTAGCATCATGTCTGTCACTCCCAATGTGTTGTGTTGGAACAAAATGATGAAGATTTCACATTTATGAGATGCACTGAATGCATCCCACCCCATGCCTGTTCCTCTTTGTCAAACTGACACAGAGAGAACTTGTCTGTAAATTAGACAAAAACGCAGTGCAGACATTGAACAGTTTCTAAACGACATGGCTACTTTACTTCAATATTTACCTGAAAATATGCTGACGAGCCATCTGAGATTTACTCGCCAAATTAAAGTCCATCCCGCATTTATTTCTTCTGTATTATAGACTGTTAAATCTACCCATATTGAGTAAAAATGTCAAAAGGTTATCATTATCACAATGAATTGCGAAACTAAAGTATGTGCGTTACTAGGGTGTGGGAGATAAAACAGCATGTTCTTGTATACATCCAAGTGTCTGTTTTTCTAGTCCTCTCCTCAGACCTCTGTGGCCTCTTAAGACCCATTCAGTAAGTGATAGAATCTGCATTCCCTCACGTCCTTTTCTGTGTCCTTATCAAATCTCAGCGGATTGCAAGGTCAGATAGGAGGCATCCCACAGTGCGTTTCACCAATGCAAAGGAAGGACAAATGGATTCCTTTTAGGACTAATCTAAAATTGACTATCGCTTGTGTGACACAGATCTGGTTCTGTGTTGTCAAACCCAGTAAATCCAATTGTGTTTGATTAGATGGTTCTATCAGTCTTAGTTTTTTTTCAACTGAGGGAATGTACTTAGTTAAAGTGTCTTCTAATATGAAAACACTTTGTTTAGGTCAATGAACAACACTGAAATTGTACTTGTACACACTTGGGTTATATCTATAGGAAGTTTTAATTGTACGTTAACCATCTCAGAAACAATCACGATATTAAGACAATTATTATCAACATTAATAAGAACTTTTTGAGAGAGTCTTTGAGAGGTTTCTGAAAAACTTTATTTTTTACTATGATCAACAGTCTTAAAGGTGAAAAAACATGCACGCATTACACCTGGTCTTAAAGGTGAAAACATCAGGGGAAACTAGTTATCAATGGAAATATGTGTAAAAGGAAACTATACATCTTGAATTTTAGCAAAGCATCTGTCTTTTTTTTTTAACTGAATCAAAATATGCTGCTTCTTTACCGACAAATGGGAGACAACAACCCACAAAAGCATTGTTTTCGATACCATCTAGTGTGTAGATGTACATGGTGTGATGACAGTTTTACACAGATTGATCACTAACTCTTAGTGTTAGTCTTTAGTTTTAGCCTAGTGCCAGTCAATACGGGAAAGACTGACTTTGAATTCTCCCAAATAATAAGTGAGGGATAAAGCAGCGATGGACCTTTGACGCTTGACTTAAAGTTTAGCCAGAACTGAGGCTGAAGTATGTGAATCTAAAGCGGCTAAACCTCCTGCTGCTTAAAGGAGCCTTGGACTCCACTTGCTCTCATATGAAAAGAATCCTTCACGGCCTAAGAGAGATTCTTAATACCTGGTGGCTGGCTTTAATAGCAGCTACAGTTGCTAAAAGCTGGAGACATTTCCGGGCAGCGGCTAAGAGGCAGACTTTGGATATGCCTGTGATGCACCGTAGCTGCACAAGAAGGCTATATCAAAGCTGTTAGAGATCAAGGTTAGCTGGTAGCTGTGGTTAAAGGAAGCTTTGCAAGAAACCTCTCCTGCATGCCTTGGCACTCTTCACATCATTCCTCTTATATTTCTGTCTCTGTGCCTTTTCCCCATTCGCTGACGCCCCCACCACCACCCGCCACTGTGGGCATCTCCATTTCTGCCTCTCGAAAACGGAGAGGAGACAGGTTTATACTTGGGCTCTGCTCCCCACCGCTTCGTGCTGGAATGGCAGCGGCGTCTTTGATTTTTCTTGGAATGACTGGAGTGTGGGAACAGGGAATGTCTCACCCTCTCTGGGTGGCAGTCATTTTTTTTCTTCATTTATTTGTGGCCTAGTGCAGTGAAACCAGCCTACGTCAGACTTATAGCCAGCTCAGTCCTAACACAGATATCCAAAGAATAACACCAGGCTAAAGACCTTGTCTATATTAAGATCTGGTCTCTGAGAGCAGCAGCTGGCTGTGAGGCAGAATCTTACCCAGCACCGGCCATAAGCCGACCCCATGAGTAAAAAGAGTTGTTCCAGGTGACGTGAGGTTAACTGTCACTGCCTTATTCAGGTTTGACAGTTTTAAAGTGCTCTGTCTGGTTTACATGTGCTTAAAGTATTTACAATTCTCAATACTCAGGATGTGATTGGTCTGTTGGGCTCCAAATGGGGTCAAGAAAAAATAGAAACAATGGAGTTGTGTTTCCAATATAACTGTCAAGTGAATTTGTGGCAAACTTTTGAGATGTCCCAAACAAGAAGAGAATACACATTCAGCTGCACAGTTTCATCAGAAGCTTGTCTTTACATATGGCTTTAATAAACAGTAGAAGAAGTAAAAGGTCAAAATTTAGAAAGCAAAACCACTAAAAAAACCACAGTGAAGATGACGAAATAAACAAGACCAATCACCTTGGCTCTCTGAGAACAGACATTTTTGTCCGCTAGAAACAAACTGTAGGCCGCTGATCATGTGAATTAAATTAAATGTGGTTTAAAGCTTTAAAAATGTGCTCTATTTTTCATCTACATTAACCCTGTTTGTAAAAAAAAAATGCAAAAACCACCTAATGCAAACTTATAGACTTTTTGCTAAACTGAGGGATTTTTTTATTTTTATTTTGTTTCAGTCTTGTATAAGTACGCATTAAAAAATATGCAGGCGGCCACATGACTAGTATAACACACATTTCAGCAGCACCAAGTTATTCTTTCTCCTTCACCCCTCTTCATCTCTCCTCTTCTTCCTTTTTTCTTGTTTTCTAGAAGCGGAAACAACTCATGGTGTGAGTTAAGCGTTCAGCACATCAAAACTTAGAAAAACTGTTTCCCTCTTGTGTTAGGCACATTAACTCTTGCGCAACAAAAGGCAAGAACCACATCAATCAAGCATAAAAACCAG
This sequence comes from Apogon talboti, assembly GCA_037367365.1. Lineage (NCBI taxonomy): Eukaryota > Metazoa > Chordata > Actinopteri > Kurtiformes > Apogonidae > Apogon > Apogon talboti. The sequence continues at coordinate 7,731,033 of JAPQRQ010000027.1, read as the reverse complement.
AAATTGAAGAATCTTACCCCCCTCTTTATTCTATTCATCTTTTCTAATTTCAAAACTTCAAAATATGCATGAACGTATCTCAGTGGTAGCATGGCTACTGTAACGCCGAGAGTGACCCATTTCCTCATCCCCGTCCTCTTCTGTACAAGTGGAAACGACTGATCAGTCATGTGTGTTAAATGTTTGGTACATCAGAAGTTGTTCAGAAATGGTTTTTCCAACTCCTACTATTTTCATTAAAGTTACTTTCACACCCATGTAGTTTGAGACTTTTAGCCTTTTCAGTTTGATCTGATCCGTGACGCTGACGCCAAACATCTAAACTAAAACTAAAACTGTTGGGTTCTTTTACAGTGTGAAAACACTATTTTGATAGTTTTTTAGTTTCACAACAGCTACAGAAGTTTGCACAAGGTTAAAAATACCAATAAACAAAAGAAGACAAACAAATACTGAACACTGATTTGGGTTAACTTTCATCTAATGCTACACTTTAAAATATGCATAAAAATCAGTCGACAGTAACACGGTGAGTCTAAACATTTCAACAGCATCAAACAAAGCCACAACAAGAAATCAGACACTGACTCTGTTTCATCACTCGTGTGTGTATTTTATATCAACAGTTTTTCCTGACCTGCTTTATGTTTCAGTGTCGTCAGGCTACCCTCCTTTGCCGAGCAGCCTGTACTCCAACCCCTACCTGTCCCTGGGGCACTTAGATCCACCGTCGCTCCCCCAGCACCCGCTCTACGACTCCCATAAAGGTCAGTCACTGACAAGAGCAAGAATTCATAGAGACAAGTAGCTGAATATAGTGTACATACTCTCTCACATCCTGTAATACATCAGTGGAACTGGGTTTTATGTTAAGACTCTATTTTTGTGAGGAGACCTGCAGTAAGTTGTGGAATTGGGCCAACGCTCTAGCCAGAAATAGGCAACCTTGAGCCGACAGGCAGACAGATTTTGGCCTTGATATTTATTTTTTCTATCATGCTTCCATGTATAGTCATTTTTCTCCTGGATATAGCTGTTGCATATTTAGGTTTTTGTTATTGTTATATTTTCTTGGCCAGTCTGCATTTAAATATTTATTATAGTCACCTCTGCCTGTGTGCTGCCGTTTGCTGTTATGCTCTGAAGCCTCATCATCTGTTTGAACAGTTTGTGTTGTGGGTGTGTGTTTGTGATGTTAGACTCATGTGTTGCTATTTTCTGTGTTTGTAGATGGTTTTTACCTGCCATCCTCCCTGAGCCATTCGTCCCTTCACCCCCCTTCCGCCCCCCCCTCTGCCCCGTCCAGCTCCACACCTCCTCAGAGGACATCCCGAGATGGGGTTAGAGACAGGCCTTACCGGGGCGAGCGGGGGGACAGAGAGAGGGACCGGGACCGGGAGCGTGAGCGGTCCAGAGATGAGCAGCGGCCGCACAGCGTAGTGGACCTGACGCAGGATGGGAGAGGTGAGGACGACCGCCGGGTGAGAAATGGCGACAGGGAGCGAGAGAAAGACAGGGACAGGGACCGGGACTCGGAGAGAGACAGCTGGTTGCTTCATCCTCACCCCCACCAACAAAAGTCACACTCCCAGCCTTCCACGGCCGAGAGCAGACCCAGGCCGTCACCGCCGCGGCCATCTATTCCTACAGGCGTGGGCAGGTTACACGGACCAGAAACAGACAGAGGGGGTCGAGAGGAAGAGAGTGCCTCTCGTCCCCACCACAACCAAAACTCTAATAACTCAAACTCACTGTCGACCTCTCTCACAGAGAGACAGAGGAGAAATGATTCTGTGGCTACTTCATCTGGGACCCTTCACATCTCCTATGCCATACCCCCGGCACTTCAGCCTTGTGCACCTGGTCCGCCCCACCCCTCCACACCCAGAGAGCCTATCAGAGAGCAGCGAGTCAGTGCACCTACATATGTGCCTTCTGTGGAGGTTTACGACGAACGGGTGGGGCCCATCCAGATTGCCTCTCAGGCCCGTGATAACAAACACAATGATAAACATAGAGACAGAGAACGGGAACGTGAGAGAGAACGGGATCGTGAAAGAGAACGAGACAGAGAGCGTGAGCGAGAACAGGAGCGAGAACGGGAGCGAGACAGGGAGCGGGAGAGCTACAGGTTTCCTGAGCGGAGCCTCATAGAGCATCCACGGCTCTGCCAGTTTGGCGAATCAAGCAATCAAAGAGAGGAAGGTTCTGTCATTTGTTCCAATGGTTCAGTTGGTAAACGAAACCAGGACGCACCTTACGCCTCCAGTCAATCAAGGTTCAGCCCTGAGGTCAGAGACATTCCTAAACACCGATTGGCCGCAGAGCGGGCCGGGACGGAGCCAAAGTGGAACACCATTAGCCCACTGGCCAATTATGCCACAAGTCACATGGCCGCTCTGGCCGCACAGCACGGACACACCCTCCCTTCTCCCCACAGTCAACCCACTCACACACAAATGTCCCATTCCCCCCACACAGCCCACCGGCCCAACACGCACTCAAGCCACAGCCATTCCCCCCAGACCCTCCCCTCTCAACATGGACATGGACGTTCAGGTGAGGAGGGGAGTCAAAGGCGCTACCTGGACCCATCGGCGCTGTACCGACCAGGGGGCGCATTGGTGGGAGGGAACAGTAGTGGTGAACGAGGGACAGGTGCAGGCTCTGATCCCGCAGAGGTCTCAGCCATGCAGAGTCTAATTAAGTACAGCGGAAACTTTGCAGCTGAAGGTGCTGGGTCCTCCAGACATGCCAACGACAGCCGAGGGCCTTTTGGGGGTCTGGGTAACATCGGGATGGAAGCAATGGAGCGAGAGAGGGAAAAGGAAAGAGAGCGGGAAAGAGAACGAGAGAGGGAGCGAGACAGAGACCGGGACAGGGTAGCACTTGGCTCAGGTGGTTCTGGGGCGTTACGGGTACCTCCACAGCTCAAGAGGGAGCAAGAGCGACCGGACAGCGCCCGCTCATTCGGCCGGGATGGTGAGGGAGAGGTGCGCCACCCTCCGGTGGGCATCGCTGTAGCTGTGGCTAGACAGAGAGACAGTACCAACACCAGTAAACAGACCAGCGGACCCTCAGACCCACAGAGACCCCTACTGCCAACAGGAATCAAAGGTAATGATGAATTTGACTTTTACATTTGCAAAGCCCTCACTGTTACTTATATTGTTACTGATGCCCCCTCTGTCGTGTTGAAAGATGGAATAAAAATACAACACATTTAACAATATTCTGAGTTAAAATTTACATTGACTTCTTCCTCTCCCTCATTGAAAAATGTGAAGTTTCTAAATATCCATATATCTCTGTTTTTCGATCACCGATGGCTTCCTGAAGCTACTGAAATTTTAATAAATTACTTCTAGTTGTATTATAGGCTTTTTAAGCAAAAAATCCAAAAGCTTTTCACTGAAATACACTAAAAAATGACAAGTTTGACAAGTTGAGCTCCTCGAGATAGATGAGACTCGACAAGATGGCGTCATTTAAAAGAATTCCAGTTCCAGTGGAGAGTTTCACACTTGAAATAGTGATCTTAATCACCACAATTATGCAACAGAAATCTGGTTAGCACAAATAATAATAATCAGGTGATTAATTGTTGTTACATGTCTCCAAATCATATTTGTAAATGTTTAACCCCTCAGCAGATGAATGTAGCAACACCCTTATTTATGTGCAGAGCTTATATGTAAAGTGTTAATAAGTGTAAATGACAGAGCTGCTAATGTTTAAAAAGAGTAATGTAAAATCACCTGTTTCATTATTTGTTTAGACTTAGTTCTGAAACACTGGCAGCTGTTTTGAAGTGAAGTTCACTCAGCTGATTACACAAGTCATTTTATACTTTATAGCTTCTGGCATGTTAAACCAAGTATATGTAATACATTTGAAAGATTTTTCTAATATATTTTTGTCTGCTTCTGCTTTCAACTCTGATGCTCCGCTGTGGCTTCTCTGAGAATCCTACTGCAGGGACTGTAGATCCCCTTAGTTTAATGAACCAAGAGCAAATGATTCCTCATTTTGGTTTTCATGAATAATGGAGGATTCATTTTCTTTCAGATCAAAGTCATATTTCCCCAGCTCTGTTTGACTTTGAGGTGTTCATGCATCTAACGTGATTGGAATAGTAAAAACAACTTTCCCCCCAAATTACTGATTATGTCATGGGGTGTATTTGGTGAGAAAAGCTCCTTTTGGCGGATCTGTTGGCTCTCATCACTGCGTTGCACTTTCTGCCACAGTGCACTCTATTCTTCAAGGTCATTCAGCTACAGTGCTCTCTCTCTATCTTCCTCCTTGTTTCTGTTTCTCTTCTTTCTCTTTCAGCCAGTTCTCTCACAGTTCAGCCCCTCTTTTCCCTTCTCTTGCTCTTTTCATTTCATTGAATGTCTCTGTCTCTTGCCTGCCCCACCCTTCCTTCCTCTCTGAGAAGGTCTTTGTAGAGGCACTCCCTCCTTGTCCCACCTCAGGCCCCCTACTCTTTTCTCCACTCTTTTCTTCAGTTCCCAACTCCCCCCACTCCACCTCCACCCTCCCTGCATTAAACATGTCATTACAGAGTGGAGCTAAAAGCTACAAACAAGCCTTGAATTACAATAAGACCATGGGTGCGTTGCTAAGCAATGAATCAGTCTTGAGAGTGACGGACTGTGTGTGTGTGTGTATATGAGGTATTTGTGAGTTACTGTAGATGTTTGTGTCTCACGGAGTGTATATATACATGCACATGTATCCCTGTTGGGGGCGTTTATTCATTTCCTTGCTTGAGCAGAGTGATTGGTCTAATAGCATCAGTCTCTCACGCTACGAAGAACCCTAAATAAATGGCAAGGAGATTTACGCAGAGAACACAAATAGATGGATGGATGAATGTTAGATGGCTGGAGAGGGGCTCGATGAGTGGGTAGGAGAAGAAGATGAATGGACAGAGATCGATAGGTTGATAGACAGGAAGAGAGAAGTATGGCAGGAAGTAGAAAAGTGAAAAAGAGTGTGAGATTGAGGGAAGACCAGTGATGGGGAAATGGAAATATGGGGGCGTGCAGCTCTAATCGCTGGCGTTCTGATGCAGAGAGGATGGCATGTGGGACAGGCTCCCTGTAACCTTGGTAACAGTCTTGAAACCTTTCCTGCGGAGCATGTCAGGGATTGTTAAAGTCTCTTGTCCCTTTACAGGCTACACACACACACACACATACATATATTTCTAGGAGTGAAGGGTTCAGCACTCATATTAAACCTTTCTCTCCATCTCTGCTGCTTGGGGACCTTCAGTCAGGCTTGATGAGGTGGAAGAGGGTTAACAGGAAAGAGTGCAAGGAGGAGATCCTCATGTTTATTCTGGATTGCTCCTCGGTGTGAGGAGCACTGCGTGGTTGAGCACTGTTCCTTCTCACTTTCTCCCTCACTTTTTTCCCCCTCTAAATCAGTCTTTTGCCGCTGGCCTTCATAGTATGCAGGACGGGTTTTAGGCTCTGTGTGTGTACATAGTAAGGCAGTAGTGGTATGTTCACACATCTCCTGTGGCACTAGACTAATAACTGATAAGAGCTGACACTCAGAGTGAGAGCTGTCAGTCCGTTTGTGTGTATATGTGTGCGTATTTGTACAGTATAAGTGCACACACTTGTGCTCAGACTGTGGCCCAACATTGTATTTTTAGCCTCTTTGCTTCATTTTGACATGTCACCATTATACAGCCAGTGTCACCTTGTCTTCTTCCCCTCTCTCCTGTGCTGTCATTACTCCACTCAGCACATACCTACAAAATATCTTCTTTTTTGCTTCTCTAACATCTACTATCTCTTCTTTCATAGCAGTGGTAGGAGGGTTTAAATGTTTGAGGAGGCTGAGGCTCAGCTGCTCAATAACCCTATCTAATCTTCTTTTTCTTTGCCCTTTTTCTGTCGCTGCACCCCTCGTAGATGAGGAGCGAGGAGAGGACCGAACTCGTCACCACGATGACAGACTGCTGGGGGGCAGGTTGGAACGAGAGCAGGAGAAAGTGCTCAGGTGAGGGGTGGCAGACACCCGGACTGGGAAGATTCACAATTAGTCCTGTGATTTTTGGTACTTGCCAATTAAATGGCAATGTTAAAATGTCATGGGTTATACAGTGTTTAGAAGAACCTGGTGCTTTTCTTCATTGAACTGTAGTTTCAGGAATTATGAGGCTCCAATAAAGTATTGGTTATTCTAAAATTTCGATCATAGCCTAAACACCCTGGAAATTTTTTTTTTCCTTCTAACCAGAGATGTTGGTTTTGAGAACTTGATTTATATAGTGGCTTGTAGCTGATATTGGCCTTGTCATTGGCAAATACTGATTTTGAGAGAATCTCCTTTATTTTTTTGAAGTTGTATTTATTTACCTATTAAGTTAAAGTTTTATTATTTTGAGGTGAGTTTGTAGGTTTCCAGTGTTTAATAAAGACATATAAATATGTATTAATTTTCAGTGGTTAATCTCACCCAATTATATTGTTATCAGCTTTCTCCTGTATCAAACTACCTTTAAGCCTAAAATCTACAATCAGTTGACTGGCACTGCTGATTTAGAAAAAACAATGATTTTTACATAATTTTTATATGACTCATCCTCATAAATGCTGTACTTCACATAAATGCTGAATCAAGCTTTGATCTATTAGATGCTGTCTTCTGTAACCCTATGGTAATGTGCTGAAATAGAGTGCAAATCCGTATATACAGCTGCAGCTTGGTTGTAAAAATAAAATGCTGCAAGTCCTGACCAACCGGAAATGTTGTGTCGTAAGCCCTACGCCTAAAGTTCCTGAAACAGTAGGTACTACCCCCTGTGCAGGGACTTTTTTTTGGTTAGTTCCACCTCTTCGTTCAGAGGTTCCTGTTGTCGAAATGGGCCATCATTTTGCTAAACCACAGTGATATGATTGAAGAGGAATGAAGTATAGACAAAAAGGTGATATGTAAAACACTTTCACTTCTGTTTATATCGTAAATTATGAAAACTGTTAAGTATGTTGCTGTTGGAGCATTGTGGGTGAGTGCAATGATGATCAGTGTTAATCCTAAATAATAGTCCTTTATTTAAAACCCTGTTGGAATTACTTTCTCCACCTGTGAATCCAGCGAGAGCACACAGTAGGTGTCAAATTTACTCTTTGAGATTCGCATTTAGGAGTTATATGTAGTATTGATATTAAAACTTATCCAACTATCAACAGCAGAAAACAGTCATGTACCAGAAGGCACTCAAGACTACCAAAACCACCACCAAATTAACGCTACGTCTACACAGACTGTATCAAATAATAATAATAATAATAATGGATTAGATTTCTATAGCGCTATCACTCACAGAATAAAGTGTAAAACTCATTGTTTACACACATCTGTGTTATGGTATCATCAAGTTTTCTTCCTCAAACAAAACCTCAGTCATCGTAAAACTAATAATTTCTTGTGTTTTCCATATAGTTTGTGTTGTTTGTTTCACTAAAGATAGATTTTTAACTGTCTTAACAATGTCAGAACTGTCATAGTTTAGTCTGAACTGTGGATCAACAAAGAGAACAAATAATGACATAATATAGCAGCTGTTTACCTTCATGAGTGACATAATCAAACATCAGCATCAAACATCACTCTTTTAGCGTTGTCTCCAGTGGTGAAAACAGCGGTACTGCTTCTACCTTTTAATCACTTGTTGTCTTTGACTCTAAAAGCTGTTTCCTATTGGCTCTCATCCAGAGACTCCTTGGCATTAGTTTTCAGCACCATGAGACCCAAAGTCTGCTCACCACTCACTCTAGTGGTCACATACATTCACAGCGACAGCCCAACCTGTGTACAGATTCAGTGCATATCTGTGTTATAGTACATTCATAAATGTGGCGTAATGTCAGACCCCTTTTGTCTAAACACCGTTATCATAATTTTAGGCCCTTTTAAATATTTTAAAGTAGAAATTCAGTTGTAAACCATGGACTCCTACACCATTCTGAATCAGAGTCATGCCATCATTAAATCTACAACTGCAGACCCAAACTGACCTTCGCTGCTAATTTCTGATCTGCATTGTAATCAAATATATGCATAACAGGCAGCAAAGAGCTCCAAAAATCATAGTAGTGCACAACAGGAACTAAAGTACTTAAAATGATAAGACAAAAATACCCTTACTTCTACTAGGAGACTTGGCTTAATGTTCATTTGGCACAGCGTGGACACGATTAAAATGTATATCCTCTAACATCCAAGTTTAAACATAGCCTACCTAAAGTGAACAGATGTCAGTAAGATTTTCTTTAACACTAATGACTCTGTGCTGGAGTCTGTTCTTTAATAAACCACCTATCCACTGAAGTTAGTAAATTATTTAATATTAGTATATTTAATTTTAATAGTCACCTGTCTGCGATCTCTAGTAAGGCTGATAGAATGATATGAAGGACACACACAGTTTTGCTCTCTACTATTTCAGTCAAGTCCAGACGTGCAGTATTTTAATGCTTCGTGCCTCCTTTTAGAGAGTCCAAGGAGCTGGCGGAGTTCACTCAGATGCACCCTGCTCCACTGTCTGGAGGCCTGACCCCCAGTATGATGACACCCACCCTCATGAACCCAAACCTGATGGTGACGGGAGGCGCTGCTCTGTCAGGAGCCGGACGGTGGCCCCCTGACCCCTCAACCCTGACCTCTCACCCTTGGATTCCACGCCCAGGAGCACCCCCAGTTTGGCTCTCCAGCTCGCCATACAGTATGTAAACATACATGTGACTAAAAACACATGCCAATTCCTTGTGACACTGTTTAATTGCAGTAATGTTTTTTGTAACCTCTGGGCATATTTTCATTAAGGCTGCATCCACATGATTGCATTTCATTTGAAAATGAGAACATCAACATCCACACAACCGTTTAACAGACTTTCAGAATCAATTTCCAAACACTCTAAGATGTCTGAAAGGCGTAGCACATAAGACCCACAGCTTACCTGCTGAATGTAGTCAGTAGTGTCAGGATGAAGTGCACAAATGAACTGCATAATAGCCAGTAGAAGAGACAACAAGGACACATTGCTGTAATTCAGTGTCCATGTCGATGGTAGTGAAGGCCAATGTCTTGTTTACTTCCTGTAAATATCATAAAAGGACTGTGACTAATCGGGGCACAGTCTGTTTATGTCCATCTACATTTACAACACTGCTCCAGAGTTTCTAAATCAAAACTGTGTCAGTGGCATTTACAAAGATTTCAGTTTTGAGTTTCAGAAACCCAGAACGTGGACACTTGATCCAAAAGTTATGCCTTTAATAACAAAATATGTTAATAGACATAGATTGTGTACATTTGGATAAAAGTTATTAGAATGCGTACACACAGTTGATCAGTGAGCAGCCAATATATCGGTTTATTATTGTCTTTACAGTTTTACATACTTAGCTGCTATTAATTCACTCAGACTAAAGGCCGGAAGAAGAGCAGCTGTTCACAACATACATGCTATACAAAGCATCTCACACAGTGGTGTTTCATAAGGACTGGTGGATCTCGACCTTTTCAGTGGTCATTTACTGTGTCTCACTCTGTCAACTTCAACTTTAATCAGCTCAACAGAAGCGTGTGTGTATGGTTGCAAAATTCTACATGCATCTGTGTAGCTTTTTCTGATTGGCTGGGCAGAACAGAGGAGGCGTTGGCTGCCTGTCCGCTGACACATCCAGCAGCAGCCCTGCGGGGGTCAAGTGCCACAGACATTCCCGAACTTTGCAGGACATTCCAGAAGTGCTTTTCTAGCAGTCGGCGTCCAGAAATAACAACATCATTACACACATACTGGCATACTTGTGAGGCTGCATGTAGCTGGACACACCAAGCATCTGAAAACACGGATATACACACACTTCCATCCACAGAGCTCCCTATGGGGCCAGCACCGTCTAGACACTGAGGACAGGAAAACCAAATTCAGAACATAACAGATGTATCTCCATTAAGTGGGTATAAATACTGGATGAAGAGGCAGAGTAAATGTTAGTTTTAGCTTAGCTGAGAATGTTTCTCTTCTCTTTTACACTTTTTTGTCCCATTCCTTCAGGTCTGGGTCCTTCATCACTCCACCAAACCCTCCCTCCAGGCTACCCTCCATCTCTGCCAGGTTCTATACCTCCTCCGTACCAGTTTGCTAGAGATCCGCAGTCTGGACAGCTCCTAGTCATCCCTACTGAACACCTGCCACACTATGGTACGAAAGCCTCTCCCTGCATGTTTGCATTCACATTTTGAACAACAAAATAAACTTGTGTTGCTGGTTTCATGTTAATTTTGAGACAGATGTTCATATTAGTAACAACTGTAAACAAGTAAGACCATTGCCAACAATATTGTCAGCCTCCATATGGTATTGTGGACTGACTGCCAGCTTCTTTATAGCACACGCAGAACTGTAAACAACAGTGGGCCTTGTGATGCATGATGCTAAAGAACATAAAAGCCTCCGGATAAAATAGGATTTGAATTGCGTTGTGTTCCTCCTGCCCTCTCCGTTGCCCGCAGGAGGTGACGTACTAGAGCGTGGAGCCCCAGTGTGGTCGAGTGTGTACGGTACAGGCAGCTCACTGCAGCACGCAGCCCAGCTCCAGCTCCTCTCCCAGCAACAGATGCTCCGACAACAGGAGCTGCTCATGATCCAGCAGCACACGGCGCAGGTCCTGGAGATGCAGAGGAACGCACAGCTTGTCGCAAGTGGCATTCATGTTAGTAGTTCAAACCCCAAACTGAAATACATTTGCATATCAACACGCATTGTTTCCTGCAGCCACAAAGCAACACACAGTGAGCAGTGTGAGACTTTCTGTGCGTTATTTTAGACTCCTCCAAATACAAACACATGAATCCTGGGTGTGTGGAAAAGTAGACTAATAAACAAAGCCAATATTTTTTAGAAATTTGTTGTTTTTATATAAAAAGTTAATTTAGTCATGGTGCAATAAAATAAAATGGTTTGTCAGTTTATATATATATATATATATATATATATATATATATGATATTTTTAATAGACAGTA
>JAPQRQ010000027.1:7701084-7719873 GCA_037367365.1 Apogon talboti | reverse complement strand
TATATATATATATATATATATATATATATGATCTTTTTAATCTACATTAGTACTGCATTTTGTTGCTATACACATTTAAAGTTGACATACTATTGTGTAGGTTAATCTATGGTAATGCATCATATTATAAAAGCTCATCATACTCTTGAAACATCACTTGGCTCAGAAAAACAGCCCCAATTGCAACTATTTGACAATGCATTTCCAGCAAATCCAAGAGGGTTTTTAGAGTTTATTTAGCTTGAGTTAATTTAGGGCATTTTTTTTTTCAACCCATAAAGGAACACTTAATCCTTCAGTTTATTACAAACATTCAAAATAAACACATTTTTAATTGGACAGAAATGGCATGAAAAAAATGACTAAAGCTGTCAGACATATTTAGTGTAATAAAAAGTCCAATATTTGCCCGAGATATAGTGAAGTAGATGCATAAGATGGATGTGTACAAGTAAAGTAACCATACCTTAGTTGAGTAAAAGTACTTGCACTCCTCGACTGCTGCTAAATAGAATAATGTAAACACGTCCTATAACACAGTCAGAACAAATACTTAGAAGATGAGATGCATATCCTGTTGTACCAACTAAAAATAAACTACAGAACCAGGCTGATGATGATGAAGAAAGTGTCAGTCAGTGTAGCGGTGTGGCTCAAAGATGGGCGAGAGAATGCTGTCAGAGATGTGGACCTTAAACCCAGCTTCATATACAGAAAGTGTAACCCCCTCCCCTTGTGTTTCAGGAGCGTTTGAAGGCCAGTGAGCACAGGCCAGAGCTCGAAGACAAAGCAGACAAGCGGAACTCCGACCCCAAACCCCGGCCCTCCTCGATATCCTCCCCGTCTCCTTCGCCCATCCTTCATCCTCGCAAACCTCCTCCTCCCTCTCGCTCGCCAACCCCATCCACGTCCTCCCTCACCCTGCTGCCTCCACTCCCCTCCCCGGTGACCACCCTCAAGTCAGAGGAAGGGGGGCAGAGAGCGCTGTCTCACCCACCTACACCCCTGCCTCACCCTCCTTCCCCGCGCTCCGCCTCTCCACCCCCTTCTTCGCCACGGCGGCCCAAACAGGAGGCAGCGGAAGATGGGGAGGTGGGAAGGAGGGAGCAGAGAGACGGACAAAAACCACCCGCTACACCTTTTCAGGGCATCTACTCAGGTGAGTCAAGGAAAAACTAAGTGTGGGACAAGATTTTCCAGCTTTTTGACTTGTAGGATTATTTACTCTTCTTTAGTCACACAGACATTGTAGATTGTCTTACAGTATATCGTGTATCACAGAATCACTGTGTCATGATGCCATTGTTATTTTAGGTAACGTGTTGTGATATTGTCTTATATTATAAAAGCAAAGTGGACTCTGTGTGTCTCTGGCATCACACAAAAGAGCTAAAGAGCTGACTGCTGCAGTTCGGCATACTTGCGTATTTTTGGCTAGGAGACTAGAGAAAATGGCAAGTTGATAGACCAATATTTTGGGAGATATTCGTCATTTTGGAATACAATGGCCTCTCAATGGCCAATCACGTGCTATGCCCAGAATCATAGAATCATCATTGAAGTGGGTTACCTAGCAACAGATAAACAATAGGGCCACATTGCCATAGTGTCAAATTTCAGGTGCAGAAAAAGACATGCCAGTTGAGAGGTATTCAACTGAAAATACCAGTGGGATTTACCAAGAAAGTAAAGGAATGAGCTGTATCAGAGGATCTACAACCTGTGGTTCCTCACGGGACAACGCGCTTGTATTAAGTACTCTCTGATCCCTACCCTAGTATCGAACCTTGTATTAAGACGTGTTTATGTAATTGGTCTGTGGCTAACTGCTGTGTTTTTGTGTTGACAGATCTTCCGGGTTACTCTTACCAATCCATCACTGGCCCATTTGGCTCACCTTTCCCCACTTATCACATCCCAACACCAACTGCAGCCAAAACAGAAGTCGTACCACCTCACCGTTCCCACTCTCCCTCCCCAGTGGCCTCTTTGCCTTCAGCTCATCTTCATTTGAGGCCGCTGGACTCCGACATTAAGCCTCAGAAACTAGAGCCTTCGAAGTCAGGGTCTTTTCTCAAACAGGAACCTGGTGTTGAACAACCTCAGCTGGACATGACACCAGAACCCCTTGGTCCTCTTCGGCGCAGCTGCAGCCCAATCCTGCCCACACAGAACAGAGAGGTGGAGGTGGATGGTGAAGCCCTGAAACCCCAGCCTCAACCGGTACCGTTACACATCTCTAGTCCTCCACCACAAAAAAGTGAAAGACTTGAAGAAGTTAGAGGGGAAGAGCGAGATGGAGGGCAAATCAAAATGGAAGTCCCAACTTACTCGTGTCAGGCAGCAGCATATCCACTGCCCCTTTCACTCAAAGAGGCTGAGGCTAAACCAGATGTCATTAAGGATCCAGAGCAAACACGATATCCATCATGCATCACTGCAGATTCTGACAGCCAGGAATCAGCTCAAGTGTGTGGGTCATTAGAGCAAACCAGCAGCTCTATGTGTGAACCCGAGCAGCTGGATGCTCCAATAAACTTACACACTCCCAGTCAGAAAGAAAGTATCAATGAAACTCCTGTTTATCCACCTGTCATCTCCGACTCTCTGCTCCCGCTCATCACCGGTCCTGAGGATCCCATGGCAGGGCTGTTGGCTCTGGTTACAGCCAGTGAGATAGCTCAGGCCAGACCCAGCACCCCACCTGCCCCAACGCTCACACCACAGATCGAAAACCCTCACATAAGTAGTAGCGCGGGGCCTCTAGAGATGGTGGCCCTGGAGGGGATGGCCCTGCTCAGCCAAATGGCACCGCAGGAGATGGAGCTCATCAACCAGGAGCAAGGTGAATTTTCTCAATGGATGTGGTGACTTTTAAAGATGCACTAAGTAATTATAATCCACTTCACTTTTTGTCAAATTCATGTACTATCGCCACACTGTTTGCTTGCTGCCCGTTCTGTTAATGCTCTGAAAAAGTCCAGTGTTTGGACTCAGCCCTGGCTCAATAAATAGGTAAAAAAAGGTGCAGCGGATTGATTCACATCACACTGTTGCAGCTGATCAGTGACAGGTTTACTGATTGGACAAGTGTGTTAGTTTGGCTGTTGAGGTGAAGTATTGGCAGTGTTTTTCAGGAATCACCTAATTCATCTCTAAGGTCCATTTAGGAATTTTCCTTTTGTGCATTTGTTCTAATATGTTTGTCCTTTTTTTTTTTTTGCTCACAAATCAGAGTTTAAAATACGTATATTTACACACAATCTCTCCATGATTCTAATAACAGCTGGCAGTTTTTCATATGTAGCTACTGTCCACTGAGGGTAGTATTCAACACTGGTTAGAGATACAAGGTGTATGAATTGTGTAAAGGTTTTGTATTCCTCTAATCTTTTAATATCTTCTGTATCCTGCCCAGGTGTCACATTAGAGGGTCTTGATTGTCTACTGGAAGCGAGCAGGCAAATTCTATTGGAGGCCATTGAAAAACAATCCCACATTGATCTGCCCCGAGTTCTGGACCCCACCAAGAAGTACAGCTGGAGGCAGAGGAAGGAGGAGCCAGTAAGAACAACAAACCATTGTTTGTTTGCAAAATGCTGCCGGATTTGCACCATTTTCCTCCTTCCCGTTCAACATTTGTCTCTCTTCCTTGCAGTTGTACAGTAAAATGTCAGTGGATGTATTGGACGCGGTGGAAGTGGAATACCGGGTTCGCCTGGCCGAGCTGCAGAAGACATATAAGGAAAAGCAGAGAGAGCTGAGCAAGCTGCAGAGACGCAGAGACAAGCAGTGAGTGTTGTTACACAGACCACATGACTCCAGACACGCTTTTTTTAAAACAACACATACAAGATGAAGTAATCACCTCGCTGCTATCTTTAGACCGTGAAACACACCTGCAAAAGAAATCCATTCTCCACCCCACATAAATAAAAAGATGCCTATAACACAATGTTTTCAGTGAGCGGCAGCAGCAGGAGGATGAGAGGCGGAGTCTGACCAGACGGGGCAGAGGAAGACCCAGGAAGAGGAAACACTTGGCCACGCCTCTCAAACTGGACAGCAGGCCTGGAAAGTGAGTGTCCATTTGAGTATGATATTATTCTTCCTCTTCATTTTGAATGTTGTAGACACTTTTGTTAAAGGCTTTGTCTCATGGATATTTGTGTCTCAGGGTTGGTAGGACAGTGCAATACTCTGAAGACTCTGAAGCCGGGGAGGGACAGAAGAAGAAGTTTAGGCCGTCCAGAGAAGAAGAGGAAACGGAGGCAGGGAGTGGAGGAGTGAAGGTGAAAAAGAAGAAAAAGAAGAAGAAGAGCTGGAACGAGCAAGAGCCTTCCACTAGTCATGCTCTGGAGGTAGGCCACAGTGTGACTTCAGCAAACATCCCCCTGCTTTGTCACGTTTTTTGACATATGATATATGTTTTTCGGGGGTTCTCAGGTGTTGAAGGCGAAGCGTGGCCATGTGTGTGAGCAGGAGCAGCTGGCATCTGACCTCGATAGAGCACTTTCGCTCTCACAGCTCAGCTCTCTCGGTGCATCTCACAAACTTCCCTCCAATGCAAAAGTAGACCGGTCGAAATGCAAGTCTGGGGAAGGTCGGGTAAAGGAGCGGAGCATCCACTCCTCTGTCAAAGGGCCGAAACACAAGATGGCTGGAAAGACCTGTTCTTCGGAGACAGTCCAGAAGGTGAAGAGTCAGAAGAAGCGCTCTTTGTTCTCTCCTGGGAGATCAGAGCTCAGCAGCTGTTCCAACAGTGAGTACCTGAGGACAAAAATGAAAACAAACTGGTTTATTTCTCAGATAAGAAGAAACTCTTTACAATCCATGGCATTTTTTAGATGCTGCTGTTCATATACATACACTTACATACACATGCTCTCAGGTGATGCCTAACATTTAGATACTGATTTCACCTTTTCAGACATGTCTCCTCAGAACATATATTGCAATGTACAGCTGTTTGCAGAAATAACAGCACATTTAAAAAAGTACAATATTCCCTCTAATAGTAACGAGGGCTTTCATTTACATCAGCCTTAGAGAGTAATCAGTCTTCTAATTCTCTCATTTTTATAAGTATATTTAGTCATATTTAGTACAAAGCTGCGTTTTGATCTGATACTGTTTGCCCTATTAAAGTTATTGCGTTACACTGTCGATACAAACATTTAATTATGGGGGTTCCCATGCATTGCATGAAATCATGACGCTTGTGATCCTTGGAGAGTACAACAAAATACAGTTTCGCTGAGTCAGATACTAACACTTTAAATAAATTATACAGAACAACAAACTTAAGTATTAAATTCAAGCTGTAGGAATGTACGTAGAGCTGAACTGGCATGCATTTTACCTCTATTCGTGTTCATTTTTTCCCTGGCCTTTATTTATTGTCTGTGCTTGCCACGCCCAGACTATACTGGAGACCCAGATTTTAATTTGCTATCGGATTTTATTTGAAGAAAGACTGTACCATATTTTGGCTTTTACACTTTAGTTAGGAATATATTGTATTCTGGCTTAGAGCCATGAAGGAAAAAACACTGATACACAGTCAGTTTTGATCTCTTCATGGTATTTGTTGACATCTCGCAAAATGATATACATCAGACTTATTCTTTAAGAGGTGACTGACAGGTTAGTGTATTGATAAAAATATTTCCTGTTGGATACTTTGACTTTATTGTATGAAGAATCCACCCTCTTCTAACTCATACTTGCTACCATACTACTGATGACTGAGATTGACGAGACTAAAAAAAATCTGCACATTGGGGGATATTCTTGTCATTGGAAACCTGGTCAGCTGTTTAACAGTCCAGTTAGTAATTATAAGAAATTTTTTATTCGTCTTAAGCTTGCATAATTGATCATTTTCTTGTCAAATTGTGATGTTAAAAGCGTGCAGAAATCTCCTCACTGTCTGACTCTTTATTGCCATCCATGTGACCTCATAAATCATTAACCACACTCTCTCTGCACCAGACTCTGATTCAGAGGAGCACAATTCTGCCAGAGGGGGCTGGCCCCCTCTCTCAGGCACACGTTCCCGTGACAACCTGGCCAGGAAGAGGCGGTCCACGATGTCGCCAACATCACTGCTGTCCAGTCAGAAGTCTCAGAAGAAGAAACACAAGCACTTATCCCTGCTGCTGGAGGAAGCTGGCCTTAGCTCCTCTGACGACTCCTTCGACCAAGGTTACTGACCAAATCTTACAGCTCCTCGCCCCTCGCTGTAGTCACACAAAATGTCTTGGAGCCCTTGTTTGCTCTTTTGCTAAAGCAGCTGTTTCTACACTGTGCTTTAGCTTGTCGATTCCTACCTCTCTTGCTGCTGGCTTCTCTGCGAAGTTGCCTTGTTTTTAAAGAGTATTGCTATGGTGTTTTTTTTAATTGCCTGGATTGCAAACCATTTTTGTAGCATTTTGT
This sequence comes from Apogon talboti, assembly GCA_037367365.1. Classification (NCBI taxonomy): domain Eukaryota; kingdom Metazoa; phylum Chordata; class Actinopteri; order Kurtiformes; family Apogonidae; genus Apogon; species Apogon talboti. Next base: position 7,713,435 of record JAPQRQ010000027.1, on the reverse strand, counting down.
ACATTGAAACTGTGTGAACTGTTGAGATTTTTCATAAAGTTGTATTGCAGTTTGGTTACATATAAGCTTTATTAAAGGTGTTGATTTGATTGGTACAGAAAGCAAAGCGCTGTGGTCCTTGTGTCTGCTTCATCTGTCTGTCTGTCTCTGTCAGTCTGTCCAGCTGCCACTGCACCTCACACATCCTTTAGCGTGCTCTGTTCGTCAAATATCCCTTTAGCTTCAAAACATTAAGGTTTACATTTATTCAACCAAACATTCAGTATAGAATATTAGGTCAGAGCACACAGTTGAATCTGATTGGATGGATTCCAAGAGCTTATCCCGGTCAGTTGTAATGGTCATAATTGGGGGAAGAAAAAAAAATCTGAATTAAAGGTTCGATTTTGTATTTTTGAAATGGTTAGCTCCATTCACTCCAAGTGTTTGATGTGGTCTGGTTTTTGGTGATGCTGGGGGTATTAAATGCTTCATTGCTCATCTTAAACATTCTCATGGCACAGTCATCTTCTGAGATGTCAGGGATATTTGGATAATAGAGCTTCTCCTCTGTGTCTACTAAACCTTCAAATAACCCTTTTCCCCTTCCGTTACTCTCTCAGACCCCTTGCTCTGTCCTCTCACCTTTCCCGCTTCACCTTTGACCCCTCCCCCTCCACACCTGTCCTACCCATGATGCTTTGAGTGTCTCTCAGCCTGTTCCATGTGCTTGTGCTGCTGCTGCCGTTGCGACATTACAGAAGCTTGGCAAGGACTAGCGCAGCCTTGAGCCTACGCTGCCTCGCTACGGCTAGTCTACGCTGTGGCTCAAGCTCTGCTTAAGCTAGACTGTGCTAAGGCCAGGCCACGCTACGGCTAGGCTGCGCTCTCGCCGCTGCGCTGCCCCGCCCTGTCTGAGGCCACACCCCTGTCACCTGCTCTGTAAGTAGGAAGTGCCCCTCCCTCTATTCTTTATTGACCGCTAACATGAATTATGCTGAATTGAACTACATACCTTAATTTGTTTTGGTTGTACTTTTGTAGGTTTAATCATTGTCACAAATTAAAGCCCTTACTGAGAGCCATGGTTACCTCATGTCCACTGAAACCTCTTAAACCTTTACAGGAAATGCTTCAGGATTGTGATGGGACAAGGGATGTAACCATGGTTACTCAAATCTCATATGAACATTATACAAAGGGGCCTCACAGGGCTGTCCTCTCAGTGCCTGCCTGTTGTATTGTCTGCTTGCGAAAGTTAACCCAGTGGATTCACAGTATGATCTTGAGTCTGTTCATGGCTCTATTTACAAAATGTTTCTTTAAGGCAAGCCATATAAATCAAATCCATCATTATCATTTCTGTTAAATGTGTTAACTTTGCTAAAAATTCTTGTTTTTACTGACCTCTGATGGTTTTCTGTACATAGACACATGTACATATGCACATTGGCTGCTAGAGTCATCAACATGCTGTTGTATTGGGCCAGTGAAGACTGGTCAGTAAACATACAAGTAACCTGAGGAGCTGCATTTGTTTTGGATTTAAACATTTGCATTTCACAACTAATTTTAGTGAGTCTTACTGATTCACTAGTTAATGGTATGTTCAGTAAAAACAAATAAGGTCTGTGTTCAGAAATGTAAATTTTGCTTGGAATTCAGAAAACTGCAGCTCCCTCTTTATTTGTGTTTTACCAGTCTAAAATAGCAGTCGTATGTCACAGTGTTGAACAACAGATGTCATCTTTTACACTGTGATGTCACTGGTAAATATAGAGAGTTTGATCCAGACACTATGTGCAGTCTGGTGTAAAGTCACTCTCAAACAACCAACTAGCAAAAAGGTGATCATTGTTTATAATAATGATTGAAATCTGGTGCAATGTATGCTTCAGTCTAGCTTAAAAAAAAAGTCAGATTTTCATTATCTGCCATGGCTGAACAGACTTTGTACTGTGTATCCACATTCATTGTTAACACTCTAACCCCTGAGGAGTTGCTCCTCCTGTTTATATGTTACCATGGACCTAACTGCTACTAGTAACGCACAGTTAACCAGCAAAGTACTACACTGTGTGTGTGTTTGTGCGCGCACTGCTGTTTTATGCTCTTCCACCCTGTCAGAGTTGGAGGAAGAAGTGGGTCTTTGCAGCTTTTCACTTCTGTTCTTCTGTCACAATCTGACGGGTCCTTAAATAATAAATGATATTTGAGCTCAAATGGTTCCAGAAGCTGTGTGTGTGTGTATATGTGTGTGTTTGGTTCACATGCATGTGGTAAATCCCAGGTCTCTTGCTTACACAGCATTAGTGAAGTGTGAAAGCAGGCTGCAGTGCTTTGGACAGTCTATATTGTTCTACACTGTTGTTTCTGATCAGCCTACATAATTAGGTGTGTGTATGTGTATGTGTGTCTCTTTTGCAGACGAGCTGTAATTGTACTCAGCAACATGTTTCTTTTGTTAATTGAATCTTATTTTTTCTCTGTGGTGCCCTCTTTGCCTATAGAGTCAATAAGAAGTGTTTTGACCTTTGGCCCAGACCGGTGCTGCAGCTACATTCGTGTCATCTGAGCTGATCTGAAATCTTTTCTCTGAAGCAGAATCCTCAGAGGACAATGACGACAACGAGGAGGAATCTGATTCAGACGATGGCGGCTGTGAGGAGAGCGGGCTGGGACTTTTGGCGAGGTTTGCAGCCAGTGCGATCCCTGTCAGCTCCCCACCCCTGAGCCTCCTCCATGACGGCAAACACCGCAGCAGACAAAGCACACTGGGTAAAAAGGACAGCAGACAAAATGACATGGGACAAAAAATATTTGTAAGATGAACTGAGATTACTTTATGTGGCTTTTCAAAGCAGCAAAAGAAAAGGCGACAGAAACACTTGTGCCTTTGCTTATTCTGTGTATATCAAATCAGGCTTGTTTCTCTGCATAAATTGTCAGCTTTTACTGAAGGCCTTTCACACTATAATTGCATTTTTTGTGGTTGAGGAGGTTCATTTGTTCAGAATTATGTTATCGATTCATGGTTTAATATTCATCCATTTCTAATTGTCACATCAGGGGGTGTGTAATTATTTACCCCTGAATTGTGTATTGGTTTCAAATTGATCAATACTCTTATTCACAGGGTTATTGATTTCAGAGAATCTAACACCTTATGTAGAAGTAGACTATTTGCAGAATCTTTGTAAAGGTTTAACTTGAGACCCACTCCTCCTCCCCACTAGGTTCATCCGAGTGTGAATGGTCAGACTCCGGTTCAGACTTGCGGCTGAGGAAGTTCCCCTCTCTGCTACATGGCAAACGCTCTGCCCCAGAGCTTCCCTTGTTGCCCCCGGCAACCCACCGCATTGACCAGATCAGCCCTACCAAGCGGGAAGAATCGCTGCCTGTCAAACGCAAGCCTCTGCCCAAACCACGCCCTTCACCTCGGTCACCGCGGCGGTTTAGCTTCGACCTGGCCACCAGTTCAGGGTTTGGTGGCTTCAGCGAGGATGAGGGCTGGAACCGACGACGCAGCGAGAGGATTTTCCTCCACGATGCGACCGCTTCAGCCAATCAGATGTCTGCATCTGCCTCTGCCAATCAGAGCACCTCCTCATCCTCATCCTCCTCCTCTTCTTCCTCCTCCGGCTCAGCCCCACCGCTCACCCTGAAGCCTGCCTCCAGACCCAAGCCCAGTCCACCGAGCAGAGAGGGAAAAGATGCAGTGAAAGTACGTCAATAATTAATGGGGTTGTTATTCCCCAGCTGAGAGAAGCTGAAAAACACAGTCTCAGTGTTTTGTTCCCCTCCCCTTTTTGCTCTTCTTCCCTTTCTTTTCTGTTACTGTTTCACTCCTCAGCTCCTCCTTCAAACTTTGATTCTCTTGCATCCCTTTGTCTCTGCTCACACTTCTGTGTGTGTGAGAGTGTGTGTGTGTTAAAGTGTGTGTGTCAGAGTGCCAGCAGGGTTTCCCAGTACTTCAGTCACTGCAGCACTCCCCTGCTGTCTGTGTCGTGTTGCTGACAAGAAAGGACAACGGCAGGCTGCCTGGCAGCATCCCACCCTCAGTGTGTATGTGTATGTGTGTGTGTGTATTTGTGTATGTGTGCAAAGATGTAAATCTGTCCAGCAGATCTTTAGTGCTGCCATTCATGTGCATGTTTTATTTGTGTGTTTTGCAACTTTTGAAATCCAGAAAAAGAAGCTGAAGGACTCTCCTCTGCCTGTGAGCCCTTCGTCCACGCTGTGCTCCCCTATCACAGATGGTCCCGTGGCTCTGAGCCTCAGTACGGCACGAAAGAGCCAACCAAAAACCAAGACCAAGGCCAGAGAGGTCAGTAGGATGATGAATCAGGTGCAAAGTCATTATAGATGTAAACTTAATCATTCATGCAAGGACAAAACCAGAGTACCATGGTAGTAGAAGTGTACAAACACACAAATAATTATAAGATAATTTGGGTTGTTGTGAACACTCACTCTTGTTGTGTCACTGAGAGAGAAAAGTAAACCTCATTGTACTGTGTGATTTCTGCCAAAGTGGTGCATTGCTCTCCATCTGCCACCGGCCAAATCTTGAGTTTGTTTTGGAAACACAAGGCAGCTAAAGTGTCTTTGTGGCGGTGGTGGGTAAGATATGCATAACAGCAGAAAAGACTGTGTATTCAACAGTGTAAGTGTTGTAATATGTTACAGTTCCACTTTGAAAACATAATTTGTGGTGCATCTTTTACTTGTGTTTGGGTAGTCAGCTGCAAATTAATGTTATAGGTATCGTGTGTATGATATGTATGAATAGTAACATTTACCTGTTACATGTTCAAATTTAGAGAAATGTGTTCATTTTATTCCATGCAACAGCCCATTTCATTTGGTTGCTGCAGCCATTTAATTAGAATGAACTGACATCGTCTGGTTTTAAGATTACACCACTCAATCCCACGTTACTTCACAGCTATATCTAATATACCTATTCTAATTGTTTTGATTGAGAAATCTCCAGTGGCAAAAATTATCCACTGTGCATTTAGTAGCACAATCATCTTGTAGGGAAAGTCCAGTTGACTGGAGATCATTAGTACTATGAAACTGAAACTTTGTATGTGCAGCCCTCCAGGGGTGCGGTGAGCCGGCTGATGGAGAGCATGGCGGCGGATGAGGACTTCGAACCCAATCAGGACAGCAGCTTCAGTGAAGATGAGCTCCTCCCAGCATGCAACAACAGTGTACCAGAGAGGTCCTCTCCACTCGGTCAGTACAGACACACACCATCCACTACTGCCCCCAGACACGCTAAATGGTACGTGTTACTCATTACATTCATGTGTTACTTTGCAGCTCCAGTGCAGTGTGTGTTGGATAAAGACTCTCTGGTAGATGGACTCAGAGTTTTAATCCCAATGGATGACCAGCTACTGTACGCAGGACATGTGAACACTGTACACTCCCCTGACATGTGAGTACAAGTGTAAAAGGACTGGAGCAGTGATTAGTTTGATCATATCCATGCGATTTTTAAAATACTTCTCATTCCATGGACTGTTACACATCAGATTCAGAATTAACACATGGTCTGTTTTAGTAAACACTAAATACTGCCGTCTGAACACATATGCACAGCTTTGGAAGTAATGATCGGACCACTGTAACAAGGTAATGAAGAGGAAGTGTTTATCACAAAATGACCTGGTTTTCTTGTTAGCAAATATATGCAGAGATCTGGCACAAGACTTATCAGCTTTAGAAACTTCATAAAGAAATAAGTGGTACTTAAATGAAATGAAACACATACTATTAAGAACATCTGATGTTGAAAATAATCTGAACAATAGAAAAAGATCATGTTGATAGGCTGTTTGATTCAATTTCTGCAGAAAATCACTGGTGGTCTAGTAATTGTATCCATTTATATATTGTATACTTAATACTAATTCCCATAGTGACGCTGTGTGTAAATGTAAAACTAATTCTTCTGCACAGTCACATGACCTCAAGTTTATCATTATGTCTGACAACTCCAGGCAGATAGAAGTTTACATTAACCTGTATTTTTCAAAAAAGAAATCAAAGTGAAACGGGTAATATCACTTGCCTGCATAAGTTGCTACTAAGTGTTAGCCATTTTATTGCTCATTGCAATGTTTCAAATTGCAAGTGTTTTATTTCTGCCACAGCATTAGCTTGAATGGATTTAGCTAATGTCAGTATGACTCCAACACAAATTTTGTGTAAGTGCTTAAGGATGCACAGATTTTATATATTAACCAGCAGTCAAGATTAGGGGAAATTGCCATGAACAAAGAAAGATGATGACCATAATGCATTGTGGGATCTAGTACATTATACAGATAGGTGATGTTGCACACTGAAAATCTGACCAGTGTAGTATGTCTTCCTTTTGGGTATTTTTAGTACACTGCAGGTTTTACATTCTACTTACTACATACTACGTTTGATCAGAATCGACATGTTAGTAAAACCTGCCATTTCACTTATAAGTCAACAATTTGGTAAGAATCTCTAGAAAAAGCAGATGTGAGTGGAATTGTTGTTGAGTGTACCTGCCACACCTTCACACTTTGCTGCATCTTCTGTCCCTGCAGATACAGTGTGGTGGTGGAGGGGGAGAGAGGGAACCGACCACACATCTACTGCTTGGAACAACTACTGCAGGAAGCTGTGAGTAAACTGGGCATCTTTGCACTTCTGTAGACCACACTGATCCACCAGACACATACACAGTAGGCATATGTGTGAGCTCGGTTTGCACATGGGAGAAGTTTGCTGTGAGCACTAGAGGGGCTTTTGTCATGTTGTGTGGAAAAGCTGTGTTTAACCTAAACCACAATCTCCTCCTGGTCTTTAACCATGTAGATTTTGTGCTTAAACTTAAGGGTTAGTCCATGTTATATCACTGAAGGCCTCTTAGCTGACCATTTCAACTATTTCAAAGAAACAATATCTCCAAAATAAAGATACATATGAAGTTTGGTATGATGAATGTTGTTCGGAAATATATGGAGCAAATTGGAGATGGTCATTCAGGAGATCAGAGATAGATTTACCTCTATGGACTGACAGAACTGACAGAACACTGAAAATAATAATTAAAAGAATAACTGAGAATAATAAGTCAAAGACTAAAGATTGAGACTTAACCCAGCACGTGAACCTGTCTTCCTAAAGCTTTTCTACCTCAAAGTCCTCTAGTTCCTCTAGAAAACCCAGCAGGCTAACTTCTCTCAGCGCCGTGTGGTTGATGCTGTGTCATATTGGCTTCCTGGATGAGACATCTTTGCTCTGTGTGTGCAGATCATCGACGTAAAGCCTCCGTCTGTGCGCTACCTCCCAGAGGGCACTCGCATCGCTGCCTACTGGAGCCAACAGTACCGCTGCCTTTACCCCGGCACGGTTGTCAACGGTACAACAACAACACTCACATGAGATGATTCATCACACACTTGCATGGACAATTTAATTGTAGCTGGCAGCACAAACAAATGTTAAATGTGTTAACGGAGCTGCTCCTTTAGTGTCTTAACGCTACAGTATTTTCTGGAGTCTGATGGTGATGAGAACATAACTAGTCTATATTCTGTTGCTATTGAAAACTTGATTGACTGCACAGAACTCTGTAAAACATCATTACTACATTCAGTGTATATGGCACATATAAATATAAGTGATGTAGAATTTTACAGTTTAGGATTGGTAAAGATTCACAGATTTAATTGCTTGCATGTGTTGAATCACAACCATTTGGTCTCCAAATGTTCACTGTCAAATTGTCTTTGTCCAATTAGGAATTTCAGACATTGATGAAAATGACAATCTTATCACGGTTGAGTTTGACGACGGTGACACCGGCCGGATCCCCCTCTCTCACATCAGACTGCTGCCGCCGGACTACAAGATCCACTGTGAGCACACACCCAGACACACACTCACAGCAACATCAGTGTTGTTAATCATCAGAGTAGTCTTGTAGCTGCTTTCAGTTCTCTGTTGAAACAGCAAAAGCGGAAGCTGAAACATCCCAGGCCAGTGGGGAAAATGTGGTTTCCATAAGAATTTAAGGCTTCCAAAAATAAAAGCATTTATTAGTAAATGCTGCCAGAGGAAGATCCCCATGTTACATCAAGTTTTGTTGTTTTGTACACATCCAAGCTTCATAAAAATTTTTTGATTTTATTAAACCAAACAGTCATTTTGATTATATGTAAGAGGTTGAAACATTGCAGACAGCAGCTGAACGCCTCTTTGCTTTTTCCTGTAGGGAAATGGTAAAAGCTGAAATTTCCTGTAGACATAATGCAAACACGAGAGGCATGTAAGTCACATTCTTCAAACCATGAACTCTTCTGCTTCTTCTAGGTGCTGAGCCATCTCCTGCGCTGCTCGTAGCCAGCTGCAACAGGAGGAGAGTACGCAAATGCAGTAAGGAGGGCAAAGAGGCGACAGCAAAACAAGAAGACAGTACTCCCAAGACTAAAGGAAAACCTGGTCGCAAACCTAAACCCAAACCTGGTGAGCTAATCAATCAATCAAGTGATTGATGGATTCGTCAATAAAAATTTGCTCCTCTGGGCTTGAAGTTACTGTTCCACTGGGCCATCACCTATCCTCTGAATAGATAATTTATTCTGAGTCTAATTCTACTTGACTCTAATGTATCAGATGACTTTGGTAAAAACAATGAATTTCATAGAAGTGATGGGCCAGAGGTGTCAAAAGAAAAGGTAATGGTTCCCATAGGAGGTAAAAATAATGGAGGAGGTGCTTTAAATCAAACCATGCATTAAGTGCTGCCATCACAATTGCTATTATTTGAGATATGCTGCCTTTTTTCTTCTTTGAGTAATTCCATGGGACCAGTTAAGGACATCTTCTTGATGCACTGGAGCCAAATGTGTCTGCATGAAGTCATAAAAGTGGTGGATTTCAGGTTATTTGGCTCAGTGCTCTGTGTTTTTCTCCTTATTTATCTGTGTGAGATCACTGGAAGTTGACTTCATTTGTGTTATTTTGCTGTAATAGACATGAGTTCACGTGTTTTTAACATGCCCATCATAGTGACCATTAAAGAGGTAAAATCAAAGATGTTTCTATCCATTTCATCTTTTGATGCATCTTTTTAAAACCTCAGAACCAACAAAAATAGCTCAAGGCTCCGTAATGACTTTGATCAGACGTCTCATATTTGACCACAGCTGTCATCTCTGATGGCATTTTAATGAATTCAGTCTTACAGCTGCGTTGTCGAGGCAGTTACTCTAGCTGTAATATATGGCATGTTGCATGTCTGATTTGCTGACACTGGTCTTGTTTCGTCTGGGTAAGCAGTTCATAAATGCAGTGGTTTCATTTCAGAATTGTTTCCTTGCTGATTTGTCTACCGTTCTCAGCATGTAAGGCGGTACTACAAAAACTCATGAAGCCACAAAGTGAAAACATCAGCATATCCAATGTGAACCCATGTACAGGCAAATTTGGCCTAAAAACAGAGTTCCTTAACATTTTTAAAAATTGTTTTTCTTTGTTTCAGAAACTGCCCTGAACCCAGATGGCCGTGAGAAAGCTGATCTCCCATCCTCCTCCTCCTCTTCCTCCTCCTCCTCCTCCTCCTCCTCCTCTGCTCAGCCCACCGAAAGGCCTCAGGCTCCCCCCAAGCTGTCCCAGGACAGGACCTCCTCTGTGCAGAAAGCAGCTCAGGAGAAGCCCAGGCCTGCATCCCGGCCCACTATGGGAACCCAAGCAAAACCAGGTCGAAAGAGCTCCACCACGACCCCTTCGAGCAGCCCAACCCTTTCCAGCCCAGTGTCCAGGAAGGACAGCACAGCCCAGCCTCCTTCTTCAAAATCAGGCCGGTCTCTGCCTCCGTCCCTCTACCCTTCCACATACGGTAAAGTCCTGACCGTGGACCTGTACAGTGAACCCAACCTCAGCTCTTACAAAAGAGAGAAAGACAGCAGTCCAACCACCAGCAGACCCATTGCCAGACCTAATTTGACGTCTAATGCAACGAAATCCAGTACGTCTTCCTCCACTTCCAGACCCTCGTCAGCCTCCACATCGAAAACCAAACCTTCATCAGACCACCATGGCAGCTCCCGACCCAGCCTCGGCTCTGGGCTCATATCCAGCCCCATCTCCAGGATGCCAACGAGCAAACCCAGCTCCTCGCTGACCTCCAGACCTTCATCATCTTCGTTGTCCTCATCCTCTGCCCCCAGACCCAAACTGAAGATGCCATCTGACCAGCTGTCCTCCAGAACTGGCTCCATCTCCAGGCCTAAGTCCAGCTCAGGGCAAAGTGATGTGAGGCGCAAGTCGCTATCTGCAGAGCCCCTCGTCAAGCTGGACCATGAAGGTGTCACGTCCCCCAAGACCAAGAAAACCAAGGCTCTGATGTTGTTAGAGGAACGTGGTGTAAGGCGAGACCACACCCCTATCACCACAGCCACAGCCAACCAAAAACTGCAGAAAACTGCTAAACCGAGAGCTCCAGAGAGAGAGATGGCTGGCCCACTGGAAAAAGATTCCACTTACAAAGCATCGGTGCTGGCAAAGGAGAAGGCAGACGGCTGTGGAAGTTGTAGTAGAGGACAGGAGGTGGAGAAGAGAGAGGAGAAAGTGAAAAAAGAGGAGAGGAGGGAGGTGGAGAAGAGAGAGGAGAGGAAGATGAAAGAGGAATCTCAGAGCAGCAGCAGTTCTGATTCAGAGGAAGAATCCAACAAAGGGAAGATGAAGAAAAAGAAGAAATGCACCTCCAGCTGCTCCTCCTCTTCCTCATCCTGCTCTGGTTCCTCTTCATCTTCATCATCATCGTCCTCTTCGTCATCCTCGTCATCTACAGATGACTCCTCTTGCAGCTCAGATGAAGAACGGACTCCCACCCCTCCACCGGGCCCTGCGTCTCCACCTGCTACGCAGGAGAAATCAAAAGAGGAGACAAAAGAAGAAGAAGAGGAGGTGAAGAAAGAGGTGGAGGTAAAAGTAGAGGAAGAAGAAGAAGAGATGTCTCCTCCCTCGCAGTCCCCGTCTCCTTCAGCCTCCCCGACCACCGCCAGTCCCACCCCAGCTAAACCTGCTAAACCTGCCACCGGGAAGGGCTCCGGGCAACGGGGGCGTCCTCCAAAACAGAAGCTGAGCGGAGGAGAGGGGAAGGTGGGCAGGCCAAAACGGAGAGAGGGGGTCCACCTCCCCACAACCAAGGAGCTGGCCAAACGTCAGCGGCTTCCCAGTGTGGAGAACAGACCCAAAATTTCTGCTTTTCTTCCTGCCAGACAGCTATGGAAGTGGTTTGGGAAACCCACTCAGGTAGGGAGATAAATGAGAGAACCGGTGTGAAGAACTGTGTGTTGTCACTCCTGTCGGTCTGTGACCACCCTCTCCTCTTTTGACTCCCCCAGAGACGAGGTATGAAGGGCAAAGCTAAGAAGCTCTTCTATAAAGCCATTGTCCGCGGCAGAGAGATGATCCGTATCGGTGACTGTGCCGTGTTCCTGTCTGCCGGCCGCCCCAACCTGCCCTTCATCGGCCGCATCCAGAGCATGTGGGAGTCCTGGGGAAGCAACATGGTGGTCCGAGTCAACTGGTTCTATCATCCAGAGGAGACGAACCCTGGCAAGAAACTCACCGACAAGAAGGTACGAGCCTAAAAGTATTAAAAACACTTCAACCATTAGAAAATTTAACTCAGCAGAAGTCATGATGACATTCTCCTTTATCTCCTTTTCAGAACTGGGATCAGATGTGTGGTCAGTCTATACCGGCAGCTCTGCACTCTTCTATCCAGAGGAAAGACTTCATGGAGGTAAGAACATATACTTGATTTCTTAAAGACATGGTTTTCATACTCATTTGTTCATACATCAAAAGCATGTGGGTCTTAGGAGAGTTTGACTCAGAGGAAATTCCCAGTGACAACATCCTGTTGCATCTCTTTATCTGAAGGAGCTGAACTTTGAAAAATAAATGTCTGTATATTTCACAAAGATGTTTGTATATGTAAGTTATTTACACCAAACTTCTTCAGTGCAAGTTTTGTTTAAAAAGCAGAAGAGGCCAACAGAAATACATCTTATTTCTTTGTCATATTGTTTGCCATTAAAAGACTCTTATTTTTCTCATCTAGATGTACTGTATGAGTTTAATCATACTATTGTTAAGCTTATGCTTTACTAGTCACGCAAAAGACAATTAAATAGTTAAATTCAATTACTTTTCTAATAGGTAAAAGGTCTCTGCAGGTCCTTATAATGTCTAAATTATGTCTAAAATAAAACAATCTCAACTTTAGCCTAAAAATGTCTTGAATACGATTTTTAACAAGTCTGAGTATTCGATTGGGTTATGAGGAATATGTTTTCATAAGGT
>JAPQRQ010000027.1:7690531-7700984 GCA_037367365.1 Apogon talboti | reverse complement strand
CCTAAAAATGTCTTGAATACGATTTTTAACAAGTCTGAGTATTCGATTGGGTTATGAGGAATATGTTTTCATAAGGTTGCATCTGCTTTGTTTCTGGGGAAGTTGCATCTAATATTGGTAACTTCAATTGGATTTAACATGCAGTTAGTGCTGGTTGAAGCCTTTTGATGGTAATGAATGTGATGTCTGCTGAACACCCACATTAGGAACTCTGAGTATAAAGACATTAGAATCACATGAAAAATCTGAAAAAACACAAAGATATTGTAAAAAGCATCCAGATATCACTCAGTATTGGTCTGGATTTCCAGCAGGAGCATCACCACACTCACATTCTTTGTCATTTTTGCCACTGTGGACATGAAATAGGAGACAAATTCAACACATACAGATCTTTAGAAAGGTCTTAAAAGTTTTCTAAGATGTGCCCATGTGCTTTTGTAAAATTTGCATTCAATCTCTTGTGGGAGCTCGGCATTTGTTGACATTTCTAAGCTAACAGAGGAGCAGAGTCAGCAGAAGGAGTTTCATTAATATGTGACCCAGAAGTAGAGCTGCAGCTGTCTGTTATTTTTGTAATCGATTAATCTATCATTTCCTTCAATTCAATTAAACAATTATTTGAATTGGCAAAAAAATTGTAAAAATGTGAAGACATGTCTGAAAATGACAAACAACTTGTCCTTTATTCTAGAACCAGCTGAAACAAATAACCAGGGTATATAAAAAATATCTAGATAGAATAACAGTATATAAATATACACACAAAATCAAATGACATCTGCAAAGACTGCACTGCATCTTCAACACATTTGTACCCAACTTAGTAACAACTTAAGATGGAACTAACATACAGCTTTAAAAAAATAGAGCCAAATATTTTTTGTTTGTGTGAAAGCTTAAAGGTTTAAAGGAGAAAGTGATGGTTCCAATGAAGAAAACTGAGCATATAGACATTTTCTGCCTTTTCGTCCTTGTCTCTTGTGAACTATGCTCCATGTTGCTTGTGTTGATCCTGGTGTTGTGTGCATCACAATTAAAATCCGTGTGAAACACAACAGCGGAACCAATGTTTAGTGGCAGCGGAATGAAGGAAACAATGCTTTTTTTCTAAAATCTAATAATTTTAAAAATAGTTTCAAGTCAGTTAATCGATTAATCGTTTCAGCTCTACCCAGAACTCTTACATAGAAATCATGATATTATGGGGTTTATTACGGATGTCGACAACACACAAAAACTGTTATCTAATATCTAATAACTTCCAACACAAACTTCACATAAGCAAATCCTCCTTAATCCATCTTAAAAATGTCTTCAAGTTAACTTGTTGAAATGTGCTGTAATAAATACAGCAGAAAAGCAGAGTCATTCTGAACATAAAAACTTTCAGACTAGTGTTGATGCACATATACAGTTCTAAAATGAAAGGCTCTTGTCTGTGTCGCAGCGTGCTCTGTACCAGTCATCCCACAGCGACGAGAACGACGTGCAGACGGTCAGCCACAAGTGCCTGGTGGTGAGCGTGGAGGAGTACGAGCAGATGACCCACACGCGCCGCTACGCCGACAGCGAGGACCTCTACTACCTGGCCGGCACTTACGAACCCACCACCGGCATGATCTTCAACACTGACGGAGTGCCGGTCATCTGCTAAAAAAAACTAAAACAAACAAACACTGAAACTAACGCTATAAGACACTGAAACCAAACTTCACTCGAGGTCAAACCATCTCATCGCCGATCCTCATGGATCGTTCAAGGCCGCCACTTGACAAACTGCTGCAACACCATGATACACTTCAAACTGTCATGATCAGCTACTACAAAGACAGGAGACACTACAGACAGTATTAAAAGGAACTCGTCTCCTGACTTGTTTGCACACATACAAACTCCATTAACACGTACTGGTATGCTCATTGTGTTGGTGGGGAAGCTTCACAAGACACTCGAGCTCTTCAGTCTCCTTTAACATGTAAATATACCTGACACAGACACATCTACACCTGCACAGACACATGTAAATACTCACCCACATGTAATACACACGGTAATATAGAGGAAAATATGAGTGTTTTATTTTCATGTAATAGATTTATGTCAGAGTACTTTTTTCTAAAGAGGCGAACAGTCAAGAAGCTTTAATGAACTGTGAATGATGATACAATAGAGAGAGGCCGGTGTCCGTCCGTCTGTCCATTTGCCCTCCCTCGCCCCAGGCAGGAAAGACGGACAGACACCAGAAGCCAAGCGGTGTGACGTTGTGATTATGATGTTGCCGTGGTGATGTTACAGTCATGTTACAGTCAATATAAACGTGTCTACAGAACAGCAGGAGCGACAGACGCAAAGACAGAACGAGACGCACAGAAAGAGAGAGTTGGAGACTCCTTCCATTTGCTGTCCAACGGAGAGCACTTATAAAAAAAAAAAACAAAACAAAAAAAAAAAACGCTTAAAAGTTTATCCTCCTTTAATTTAATCCCCCCTGGACAATCCCAACTCAGGCAGACAAGGCTGCCCGTGTGCGACTAAAACTTCTGACTCCCTCAGAGACCTCAGGCTAAAGAGAGAGGAAGGAACCTTGTGGTATTAAAAGCACTTCCCATTTTCTCCTTTGAGTTCCTGATGTTAAAGGAAAAATCCACCCTGAAAACACTTAAACACTATTAAGGGGGAAAAAAAGCAGCTGCTTTTGTGTTTCATTGGTTGCCCATTTTGCACTGCCACATCAGGAGAGAGATAGTAGGAATCTTACTAGAGACAGCACAGACACAAATTACGGTGCCTTGGGGTGTTGAAAAGCATTCTGGGAAGTGTCGGACATCCCTTTTTGTAAGTAGAAATGGGTAACCAATAAAAATAAACTGCAACACTTCATCACAGAGTAACTCCTGGAATGCACTGAACAAGGCGAGCTGGTATATTAACAGTGTAGGAGTCGCAGAGCGGTGGATTTTCCCTTTAAAGTGTTTTCAAGGCTGTAAACACTGCGGTCAGTGCAACAGGCATCAAGGCTCTAATTAAAATCAGCTTGAACAGACGTCGCCCACATTTCAGATGTACTTAAATCATTCGGCCGCAGTGTTTAGACCCTCTATGTGTCTTGTGTTTGATGTATTTTACTTTTCTTTTGCTTCTGCTGTTTTATGGGTGTCCATCTTTACCCTCTTTGATCACATCTGATTGACCCTTCAAGCAATGAACTTTGACAAGAGTGCACTTTGAATGAGCTCCGCTGCAGAGGAGACTCTGTGACTGGGAGTCTTGTAAGTCTTCCTATAGTATTTCCTAACGCCCAAACCCTGTCACCCTCCTGCTGCTCATGCTGCCTCTCCACATGCCCTTTTGACACACACACACACACACACACACACACACATGAATACACGGCCCTTTCTCTGTCCATGTTTTCGGCTCTCTTTTAGCTGCTTATGAATTTGTTTCTATGTGCCTAGTTGAACTGTTTTTAGGGTGAGACTGTTGAATGTCATGCTCAGGGTTGTGAGCATTTCGGGCGGCCTTTTTTGTTTTTTCTCCTCCCAGGCCTTATGATGACGATTCGCCAAATCTCTCTTAGGTCCCGCCCCCCGTTTTTAGACCCATCATTTTCTTCTGCTGCTTCAGGCGCTGAGGAGAAATCCGATTTTTTTCCCAGTGTTGTTGACTTGGGGAAATACCTTTTCTTCTATGTGAACCTTCCGTTCTTAAGCTCGTAAGTCACCCAGTTACACTATTGTGTATAGACTTTGTATCAGAATCTATATACAGTATTAAGTGTACTGTATATAACAGTGAGTTTCATGTTGATTTTCTTGTATGTCTCTTACCACGTTGCCCTATCTCTGTTTTGCTGCAGAGACTGAAGATTGTCTTGTTGATATTCAATAGGTTTTATATTTTCTACTCTCTTGAGATTGTTTGGTTATGTCTGGACTTGTCTGCGTGATATTATATTGTATTTCGTTCTGGAGATGGCTGCATGACGTCTGGAAAACAACCCAAGGTTTTAATGTTGCAACATTTTCCCGATAAATGACAAAGGACGTCCGCCAGTATAGTAGCATGTACGATCATGGTATAAAATCAGATCCGACAGCCGCCCTGTGTAGGAAAGTTTGATAAAGCGCTGCCCGACTATTAATAAAGCCCGTTTTATGTGCTTTGATCAGGTACAGAGTGTATATCTACAGTCTTGTGACATTAATCAGCCGTTGCTTATTGACTCTTATCTACTCAAAGCCCCGCCTCATCCTTAAGATGCTGCTCTAACGTCACCTGAGACCATGACCGAAGATCAGTCACACTTCTGCAGAAAGTTCACAAGTTTTTCGGTCACAAACTGGGATCTCCGGTTGATTATCTCAGGCGTGGGAGCGTCACGGATACACAGGTCAGAGCGGTGTTTGCAGAGTGAACAAGTTAAAAAGTGCCCGTTCTGAATGTTTGTTTACCCCTGGAGCTGCTAAAGCACTTTTTTTGTGTGTGTGTGTGAGGGAGACTGATAAGACATCAGACTCTTATCCCCTGGTGTTAACCACGTACACACACATGCACACACTTACACACCTTTGTAACCATTTAAGGTGTGTGTTATTGCCTTCCAATCTCTATTTGCCCCCCTATCTCCATCCAAAGCCCAGCCTTAGGCCTTCATACAGGGTCCAACATGCAGACTTATTCCCCACCTCGCCTTCACTTTCATTTGGTGTCATATATTTTAAGAGCTGACTTTGTAAATGTTCTTTTTATCACCGTTGACTTGTTTTACTTTGGCTTGTCTTTGACTTTTTTTTTTTTTTTTTTTTGTTCTTGCTCTGACTTTTTTTTTTCCCCCTCCCATCTTTTCACTTTATTTGCATGTTTCTGTCATTTTTTTTATTATTATTATTGTTATTATAATTATTATTATTTCCCTTGCTTCCCCTCTCTGAACAATCGTCCACGCCTCTCAAGCAATAACTGCTGACAGGCACTGGGAGCTAGCTGCTAGAGAGAGAGGAATGGGAGAGAGAGCATAAGCGAGAATGGGAGAGAAAGAGAGAGAGAGGTGGACTGGAGGCTGGTTCTTCGTCTGCTGTTCCTTCAGTATCGTTATCGTCCTGTTACAGAAAAAAAAAAGATTATTTTGAAAATAAATAGAAAAAATCATATAAGTTTTGTAAATGATCCTTCACTGTCGAGGGGAGAAAAAGCTATCAGAATATACTTTGTACACATGTCTAATCTTGTAAAAAATACAAAAGAATACATTTTAGAGATAAATCTGAAACCAGATATATTCTGTCGCCCTATACTGTATGTGAACTGTTTTTTTCTCTTTTTTTACAGACAGCAACCATGTTTATCAGTGTTTCTTTTAAATTGTTTTAGTAACTCAATATTTTATAGTTAATCAATAAACAGATGGAACTGTACAGCTGATGTTTTGTGAGATCTTTAATCTGTCTTTATTCATAGATGGGCTTTTTGATGGGTCTTATGTTGCATTTTAATGGTTCATTACTTAAGCAGATTTTTCAGGTATGTGTACTTTACATGCGTATTTATTTTTCTGACAACTTATTGTCAAAACTGGGGTTTTTTTAATTATTATTTTGTTTCATCTTCACAACATCAAAACTGATTCCAACCTAAATAGATAGAACAATGATGCATAGAAAAGATCCATCATTGCATAGAACTAATAAAAACACATAAGATGAAAATGGAAAATGATCTCAAAGATGTAAAAGATTTAGTGGTTTGTTCAAGGAGTGCAAAATGACTTCATATTCAACCAGACTGCAGTAGAAATGTCCTTCAACAGCCTCATTTGTACATTTATACTCTGAGTCTGGATCAGAGCTTGTGTTTTTCACTTTTACTGCAGTGAAGAAGTTGAATTATTACCTCTACTGAAACACCTCTTGTTAAAATGCTTTACTTTTTCCCTTGTTTTGATGGCACCACACATAAATTTACAGGGAATGAACCAGAGCACCACTTCATTTTATTAATCCTGATGTGACGCCTTCATTCCTCAGTTGATTCCTCTCCTTCATCACCTTGTCTCCTGCAGCTTTCATCACCTAAAGTAGCTGCTCTTGTTTTCCTGATTTCAGTTTGTGTGAACTGCCCCTTTAATCAACAGTGGACTCCATCAGGCCTCCATTTTGGCAGCCCAGTAATGAAGCTGCTGGTCGTGATAAAATGGAGGAAAGTTCAGCTTCCTCTGCTGAGCTGCCGAGCTGACCGCAGGAGACACATTTTCCACCGCTGACCGTTCATGACTCTGCCCTCAATGAGCTGGCAAGGGGGTGTGTGTGTCTTTAGAATTCCTGTGTGTCCACATGTAATTAAATCTTTGCTGACATGAACGGAGTGTGTGTTCCTGTTTCACAGTGAGAGCAGCAGTCAGGGGTTGGGCCGCCTCCGTTTCCCCCATGGGACCCACATCAGCATAACATCAGAACCTGCTGGGAGCTTCCTCTGACACACACACACACAGAAAGGTAGCCTCACATCCCAACTCAAATGTCTCTGCT
The DNA here is from genome assembly GCA_037367365.1 of Apogon talboti. Classification (NCBI taxonomy): domain Eukaryota; kingdom Metazoa; phylum Chordata; class Actinopteri; order Kurtiformes; family Apogonidae; genus Apogon; species Apogon talboti. Next base: position 7,694,454 of record JAPQRQ010000027.1, on the reverse strand, counting down.
TCATCCTACCTCAGCAGCACCGTACACACCCTCGTGTGGGTGTGTCAGCACGCAGGGATCTGATTGGCCAGCATCACATGAACAGACGCTTCCTATTGGCTATTGCTTCATTGCAGCTGAAGAAGCAGAGGGAGCAGGATGTGTGTGTGTGTGTGTGTGTGTATTTGAACTCATTACTGCTGAAACCCCCCCACTTCTCTTTACTCCTTTTACTCCTCAGCTCTTCCAGGCAGCCGTGTGTGTGTGTGTGTGTGTGTGTGTCGCATACATCAGTTTCCCAGGAGACAGGTATCTGAGTGAGGGGGCGTACAAACGCACACTGAGCACAAACAGTTTGAAAGGCTTGTTATTCAGACTGGAGTCTGCACACAGACTTTCACAACTCTGTATGTTTGTCCTTCAACTCTGTTTTGTCAAAAAGAAAAAACTTTTCTGTATCTCTTTCCATACCAACTTCCCTCTCTCCTCCTTCGCTCTATGTTTCTAGGTGTCTTTCTCGTCTCACCTTTACTTTTCTTTTGCATGTCCTCCTTTTTCCTCCTACTCTATGCAGATCAGCAAAACCTGGACGACCAATACACAGCCAAGTCTTCAATGTTCATCTGATTTAATTAGTGTATTTTAATCATAACTGAAACGTTTTGGTTTTTTTAAATCACTGCATGAAATGTAAACCCAAATTAACTCAGCGCTGGGTGTTCCAAAACCTTTTCCAGTTCAAGACCCAATAGTGACATTTGAAGTCTCTCCAGGACTCAAACATAGAGAAACACATTATGAATTGCTATAACATCTCAATTCTACCGCCTGTCAAAACACTGCACATAACATCTGACATGAACAGAGGACTCCACAATTTGGATTCAGCAGAAATGGAAGAACTATTCACTTACCTAAGTACAAAGTAGAAATACCTCAGTACACTCCAATGTACGGAAAAGTCCTGAACTCAATGTGTTACTACAGAAGTTTTCAGCAAAAGTACTTTAAAGTGTAAAAAGTAACCGTCCTCATTCTTTAGATTTTCTTTTTTCAACTTATTTAGTTTTCATCACTAACAAACACGTCTTAATTATGTAGTCGTTCAATGTGGACTCCATTTTAGATCTTTTGTATGTTACAATACAGTATGTAATTCTGCATCATATATGAATGTACAGAATATCTTCATGTAAAAAGTAACTGTAAGGATCTAATAAAGGTAGCAGAGAAAAAAAATACAATAAATACAGCAATAATTCCATCTGAAATTAAGTAACGGAGAAGGAATGTAAAGCTGTAAAGACAGAAATACTTTGCAAAATTCCAACTATGTCAGATTTGTTGTTAAAGTTGCAGAGTTGATTGTTTTTTTTTGGTGTCACTGAACAAATCTTCCATAATTCCATTTCAGGATATTGTAATTCATGTGGCCTGAAAGGAAACAAGTATTCTACCCTTCATTCTGAACTCTGTTTTCAGGCTGTAGAAAATACTACTGAAAATGCTAAAAGCTAATCACAGACAGGTCGGGGGTTAAATATGTGACTGATTGCTGTAGATATGGGTCTGTGTTCAGATTCCATCAGATGTGACTCTACTGCTCTACACCAAGGCTTTTCCATAGTCTAAGGTTTATCTACATTTATATGTAGTCTTTTTTATTTGGACCAAGCAGCTACAGATGGAGGAGGTGTATATTTCAGTTTTTCTTATTTCAGCTCCTGTAGCTTTTTGTCAGTCTACCATTGGAATTAGAAAAAATAATTCCCATTCTATTATTTATTTATTTATTTTTTATTTTTTTTGCATTTTACGCAACCCTTTTTTTATCCCGACAATTTGGAAAAGGCAGGTTTAGGATAATGAGTGAAACAGCTAGTCTGACCTTTTCTGAGCTTCATAAGTAACTCATAATACTTATAATACTACAGAAATGTTAATATTTATAACGATTAAACTTTAGTTGGGAGATTTGCATCTCTTGCCAAATGTTTGAGTGATTGTGTGTGAAGCATCTAAGACAGGGGCGTCAAACTCATTATAGTTCAGGGGCCACATTCAGCCCAATATGATCTGAAATGGGTCAGACCAGTAAAATTATAACAGAGAAAAAAGTAAAACTACATTATGAAAATGTTTACATCTACAAAGACTGATTAGAAATGTGAATAACATGAACAACCTGAAATGTCTGAGGAGATGTTAAGTGTAATTTTAACAATATTATGCCTCAGTTTATCATTTACACCTGTGCATTACAATTTATAGATTACAGTGGATCTACAAATAAACACAACATTTAGTAACAGGCAGGATATTGATAAAATTACACCTACTTCTCATAAGACATTTCAGGTTGTTCAGATTATTCACTTTTTTTTTTGAAAAGTTAGTTTGTAAATATAAATATTTTCATGTAATTTAACTTTTTTATACTAAGAGAGAAACATTTGGAGTTGTCATTATTTATAGATTATTGTGATTGTATTTTACTGGTTTAATGCACTTGAGATCAAATTGGTCTGTATGTGGAACCTGAACTAAAATTACTTTGACACCACTGAATGTTAATATCATCAGTGTAAGTTTTGCATTTCACAAATTCATCCCAAGGCCTGGGTTGGACCCTTTAGCAGGCCAGGTTTAGCCCTCAGGCTATATGTTTGACAACTGTGCTCTAAGAGAAAGGAAGTTTAGCTACAGTATAAATTAAGTACCAGCTTTGCGGAAACAAAAGAACTTCCTATTCATAGAGGATTACTTAAAATGCTGTTTTCTTTGTTAGAAAATATCTCCGGGCTGCATTGTGAAGCCCAGCTAGTCCAGCCCGTCTCTGTGCCCCCCATCGCTGGGTTTTCTTCAGGATAGCTGTATTTAATTTGCATCTGAAAGCCATCAGAGATGCATGTGCCCAATTAAAAGACCAAATATTCTCCATATTATACAAGAAACAATGTCGTTTAAACTAAGTTTCATGCTTATCCATAAGTAGGTTGACGAGTTACTAGAGATGCATGTTTAAGGTAAAGTTCTGATGTTACAATGAAAAAACAACAAGTTACAGAGACAGAAGAACGTGTCATTAATTTCCACCGTCTGCATGTTTGTATGATACATGTGTGTGTGCTCTTTGTTTTCTCAGGCTTTTGATCACCATTTCTATTCGCCCCTCACTGTGCCTCTTGTTCTTTTGCCTCTTGTGATAAATCTAAATGTGAAATGACAACTGAGCCTCACAAATATTAGTTCAGAGCGCGATCCCACATGCAAGAGTGTGTGTGCGTGTTTGTGAGGTGTGTGTATGTGTGTGTGATGTACTGCATATCAATTAGCTATCTATTATTCATGCTGACAACGTAATGAATGAAACATCACAGTCTTTGTATTTCAGGCATGTTTACTTCTCTCTCTCTCTCTCACACACACACACACACACACACAGCTGCCGTCGTGGATATTTAGACAGGAGTGACAGTGTGAACGAAATCCCATTGTAGCTGTGAAGACGAGGTGATGCCCACTGAATACCTGACAGCTGAATCCAGCTCCTCCTAATGAAGGAGCAAGGGAGGAATTTTCCACTGGTGAAGGGGACACATTTCCACTTGGATTTAGAGGTGAATGACCAGCTGCCAAAGTCCCAATAACACAAGAGAAGAAGCTGATATCAACTTATTAGGCAGCTTTTCTTTTTGTATTCTCTTCTAGGAGCAGCAGTGAGTGTTTGGTGGACTTCTTTTCCTTTTGGGTTTTGCTTTAACCCTGTTTACATGTCACCTTATATGAACACACACTCTTACATCCTCTACAAAGGTCCAATATTACATACAGTACATGTACCACAAACTACACTCGTGGCCAAAGGTTTTGGGAATGACACAAAGGGATTGTTTGCTTAAATGTAATTTATTTGTCACTAAATTTATCTGAAACCTATATAA
>JAPQRQ010000027.1:7678867-7689108 GCA_037367365.1 Apogon talboti | reverse complement strand
TGGGAATGACACAAAGGGATTGTTTGCTTAAATGTAATTTATTTGTCACTAAATTTATCTGAAACCTATATAATGATTCTAATTGTCCTTCAAGCAAGGGGGGGGGGTTATCAACATTGGCAGCAAATTTTGCAAAAAAATGAGTGTATGCACACTGATGGAAATTCAGAATTCATAGTATCAATTATATAATTTCAGTAGGTATGAACCAGTAAAATATTGGAAAAATGGGAATCTCTCGATAGTTTTAGATGAGTTTTGGCAAAGACAACGTACCATATGGAGTTGGCTTGGCTGTGTTTGTTATTAGACTGGAGATATAGTCAAACTGTGTCCCATTGGACCTCACTGTATTTCAAAACAAATTGTAAGTCAAGACCGAGAGACAAGCAATGTTTTGGCCCATTTGAATTATGCATCTGTTACACATATGATGTTTGTCAATATAAAAGACAGTCAAGAATGTCTCAGTTTGTGGAAAAACTGTCAGATGGTAAAAATACATAAATACAAAGACCAAAAAATCGCGGAGGTGATTTAATTGCAACAGTATCTGTCCACGACCTGTTCAGAGTCACTGAAGATCTCCCTGCAACTTCAACATGACCAGATTTGTTATAATTATCACATGTTTTAATACTTTATCATCCTACTCTTGAAGCACTAGTTAAAGTCAGTGGTTCTTTTGGTGTTGGTGACATGCATTATATGTGATGAGAGATGCAGTCCACTGAGCTGTTAAACACAAAACTAGATGTTTCCTTATGATGTTCCACAAACTGTACTTTCTTGGCTTGTAAATGATCTTTTAAAGTCAAAAACTGACCACCTTCATATTATAAGTTTCCAGTTTAGCACAGTGGAAGGGACAGGACTTCAGCTCTCCATTATATGATTAAAATACATTAATCAATGATGTCCATGGACTTTTTCTTATAAATCCATTATGAATGATAAATTAATTTGTGTTTTGATTTGCTCATATCCATACTTTCACAGAACATGTCTTTCCATATCTTATGATTAAAGGATCTAGATTAAAAAAAAACTTCCTCTGTGAATAGTGTGAGGCAGTACTTTACTAGTAAGTTGTGGACATGGTAAATAACTGATCTAAACCAAGGAGAAAGTAGGACTTCAAAGTGAAGCCAGTGTGGAAGTATCTTAAAATGTAATACCACTGACGGCCACTCGGCGTCGGCTCCAAAAAAGCCTGGCTTCAATGAACTTACACTAAAGTTTTCATCAATAAACTGATATTCTGTAAATTATTCACCCTTACTAAAGTTTTCGGCCGAAAATAGGTTGTCTATGTGTGCCATGATGAGCTTTGATTGACAGCTCACTCACCCACCACGTCAGACAAGCTTCTGTTTATGAAATTAAAGTCATTGTTTGATGAAATGCACTGTTTTGTCATTGGGTTTGTATTGACCATTAGCTTAATAATGACCTCTCACACTCCCCGAGCCCTGCGATTTTGTCCAAACATGATCACTTCTAGCGCCAAGAAGCCAAGATGGCAATAGCCAAAATTCCAGTGTATGATCTCAATGGTGTATTGACAAACAGCTCCGTTAGCAAACATATTTACACCAGCATGAATACAACATATTAGATTAGTGTTTTTTAAAAAATTACAATGGTCATAAGGACTTATGTAGCAAAATCATCAGCCATATTTGCCACTACCTGCCCTTCTACATGATGTGCTATAAGTTCAAATAAGTCCATTTTTATGGTCTCATGTTGGACTGTGGGCAGATGGGACACAATACCAGCTGTGTTTACGTTAAAACTCAAGTGAATTTGAAGTGACCTTCTGAAAAGTTGCAAAAATGAAAATATGAATTACACGTTTTCATAAAATGGCTTGGAGAAAATAATGCAGGCTACATTGTGTCACAGGCAGGTGGCGCTGTAGGTTATGTTAAACTTAGCTTTGATCAACAGAGTACAAGTAGATTTGGAGACAGCATTCCCAGTGATACCCTGACCCTGGGCTGGACTCCACCAGTTCATAATCTTTATGGACAGATTTTCTAGGTGCTGCCAGGGGGAGGAGGGGGTCTGGTTTGGCCGCCTCAGGGTTACATCTCTGCTTTTGGCAGATGATGTGGTCTTGTTGGCCTCATCAAGCTGTGATGTCCAGCTTGCACTCAGACAGTTCGCAGCCGGGATGATGATTAGCACATCCAAGTCTGAGGCCATGGCTCTCAGTTGGAAAAGGATGGATTGTCTCCTCTGGTTTGGGGAAGAGTTGCTGACCCCTCCCTGACCCAAGAGGAGGGGTTTAAGTATCTCAGGGTCCTCTTCACAAGTGAGGGAAGTATAGAGCGTGAGATCGACAGGTGGATCGGGGCAGAGTTGGTGGTAATGCAGACACTGTAACGGTCTGTGGTGAAGAAGCTGAGCCAAAGGCAGAGCTTTCAATTAACCGTTCCTGCTCTCACCGATGGTCACGAGCTGTGGTAGTGACTGAAAGAATAGGATTGTCAATACAAGTTGTGGAAATGAGTTTCCTCCACATGGTGGTTGGACTCTCCCTTAGAGATAGGGCGAGGGGTTCATCCATCAGGGAGGGGCTCGGAGTAGAACCATAGCTCCTCCATATTGAGAGGAACCAGCTGAGGTGGTTCAGGCATCTGGTTGGATGCCACCTGAACGCCTCCCTGGTGAGGTGTTTCAAGCATGCAGCATGTTACATAGAAATAGTTAGGTTTATTTTCTCACACTGTTGTTAATTTTATTTAAATGCAAACACTAAAATTATTACAAATTACCCCTTTAAAGTAGAACTGAAAGATAGAGACGGAAGGATTTCACACTGGGATTCTTGAATCTACGTGCATATCCCCCAATTAAATATCCACAGAGTAAACGTGCAGCCAGGTGGTATTTAGCACAGACACTATAAACACAGTGACAGGTTCTGTCTTAACACAGTCCCTGCAGCTCCTTGTTGGCCCTTAACAGGTTTATCTGACTGTGACTGTGACTGCTGTTCATATAAAACCATTAACTGCTCTTTTTCAGTGTTACGCTATGCAAAAATACAGCAAAAACCTATAATAATAATCACAAAAAAGGCAATTTATCAAGTGGTTCCTTTTAATACTGGAAGGATATTGATCAGAAAGCTGATCGTCTATGTAAGTCAGAGTAAACTGTGACCATTCTGAAGCTGAGACTGAGCAGCATTTAGCTCAACACTGCCACCTGTAGGAGCGGGCGCCGGAACTTTAATGTCATATTTCATTTTTATATCTTGTTATACACAGACAGACTGTTTTTATTGTCCCCAATCCATCCTACTTATGAGACACATGTGTACATTGTGTCACTTATCACGATGCCTCCCTCTGTCCTTTCCTTCCCACCTCATTCTCAAGTTTTCCTTTTTTCCCCTCATCCATCATCGCTCTCTCGTCTCTCTCCTCCTCATCCCACCTCAGTCTTCTTCATCTCTTCTGTCCCTCTTCCACCTTGGTTACGCTCTCATTCCATCACTGCATATTAAAGGCTGGCCAGAGAAGACATCCACCAAAACTGGTCTCATTTGTCATTTTCAAGTCCATGTCTGTGATTACGAAAGTGTCTTCTCATGGTCCGTCCTTCTTCAGCACAGTTTGATCTGTGTCAGAAAGGACAATTTTATTCATGTGAAACACTATAGGTGGTATTTTCACATTAATAAGACATGTCACAAAAGGACACTTCCTTAATATTTTAGATTTTCGGTGCACACACAGCATTCAAGCATATATTGTTAAACTTTTAGCTGTGAGGGTCATCATTCTAAAATAAATCTCTAAAAAATGTATATGGAGATGTTGGAGATGTTGGCTTGACTTACATGAGTCCAGGAGTGTGCAAAAACAATAATTTGGTAGGGTTTTTTACCGGTTGAAGGAAATTAGATCCATGTTGCTTACCAGTTGCTGTTTTTCTAGTTTTATGCTAAGCTAAGGTAACCAGCTGCTGACTGTCAAAATACTTAGAAAACAAATATAAAGGGAAGTGGTTTAGTAAAGTAAAATTAACACTACCTATATGTGTTACAATTCTGTTGTCTCTTATGGAAATTCAACCTCTGTATTTAACCAGTCCTAGTGCATACAGAAGGTCCAACTCCATCTGTGCCAGTACCTCAGTCAAGGAGAATTAACCTAGCATACATACATGTTTCTGAAATGGGCAAAATGACCTGGAGGAGACCAAGAGGAAGAATTTATTTCTCTGTGTATATTAACATGCAGACATGCAACACACACTGAAACTGACCCTCTCCTTTTAACCCATCACTAGCTGAATATTCATGAACACACCACATACTTCATATTAGCTGTGCATTACAGTTAACTGCCTTGCTCAAGGGCAGATCAGCCAGCAGATTTTGCCCCCTAACTCTGAAGCTTCCTGATGTTTGATATTCTTCAACAAAGTAAAAAAAAAACATATCTATTGATATATTTTTTGTATTAATAAAGTGGTGCTTGAAAATAAAACTAAAGATAAAACAATCAGCCTTCATCAGTGACATTATCAATGTATCTAATATGTACTGGAACAAGTGTCACAGAGCTGATAAATAACAGTAGAAAACACTTTTTTTAACATTATCATAAATTGAATTCATTTGAAGATTTTGCAAAACCATTAAAATTCACTAAGAACCCACGGTCAGATCTGTTTTTCCCTCTCAGCCTCTTTCCACCTCCTCCTATCTATCTCCTCCATCTTGCTCCTCTTTCCCTCTTCCTCCCCACTGTATGTGGAGCAGAATGACTAATGATCAGTTGCTCTGTCTCACGCCAGAGACTTTCTTTCCCTGCAGCCACATCCAAAATTAGCACTAACACACACAGACACACACATGAACACATGCACCTGCATAGGAGGCCGCTCCAGCAGAACACGCTGACCTCCATAACACTATAAATACATGATCGATGGTATAAAGGCTCTAAATGCTTGGTTCATCATGTGTGAATGTGAGCAGAGACACTGTCCTACAACATACAGGTCAAAGGTCAAAATGAAGAACTTCCTTTTATGAGAGACTTCTTTTCTAACACCCTGTGACACAGATATGAAGCTAGATGAACACACACCCTCTGCTCCACATCAGTATCTCCAGAAAGCAGTTCCATAATGTCTTTCTCTGAGCTGCAGCGCCCTCTGCTGGTTAAAATGAGTTAATACAGGTTTGTCTCATGCACCAACTTCATTTCGTTTATTGATCCCTGTAGCCATAAAGTAAGCAAAGTTAATGTCCTCTGCCTGGAGGGGTTTCAAAGTTTGCTCAAGGACACTTTGAGCAGGCCAGACAGTTACTGCCATCAGCCTGCGGATGAGAAATGACGTTACAGTTCTTGGCTCATGGTTTTCTTGGCTCAGTGTCTGCACACTCACTGGAAATATAGCTGCTATAGTGTAACACCTTAGGGAGTGAAAACCGTAGATCAAACCTTCATCTGATGTTTCATGTTTTGTTTAAGCTCAAAAGTAAAGAGTAAAAACTAAAACTTCCGATTCCGTGATCTGAGGTTTTGCAATGCTCACAGCTGTCTCAACAGGAACAGAAATCACACTGAATATGCTCTGTTGTTTTGACAGACACAGAAGAATCTGATCCAAACCAAAAGATAATTTATTTTTAAAAACCAAAAATCTCATTAATATGAGAGCAGCAGGTAATGATGGAAATGTGTTTTTATTACAGCTCTTTTGCAATTGAGAAATGTTTTTGGATCACATATTTTCTTTTTTCTTTTTTTTACACCTAATTTGACAAAGTATCACGTTTTTGATTATGACGTCAATGCTGTTTCATAAAAACGTTAAAAGCAAAGAGAGACTTGAGAAAGACATGGATTGTGCATCAATGGTTGACTGTGTTACCCCACCTTTGTGCAATGACAGCACCAGCATAAAGGCTTGATTACTTTCAGTGTAGTTATGGACTGTACAAAGAAACACGCCTTCACTACTAATGTCTGGTCTCAGCAAAATATTTTATTTTACAGAAGATAAATATACATGTGTAAAGAATCTGTATGTAATCATTTTCTTTTTGTTTCTTACACCTTCCTGTTATTTCACAGTGCGCAGTCACATGAGAGTTCAGTCTAAAATAGCATCACATGATTTCTGATGAATTTCAGTGCTGTTTGTGGTGAGAAACGTATCATTGCAGAGAAGAAAAAACAGAAACAGGAAGTCAAATGGCAGGTTAAGGCTGAAGTAAAATTAAAAATATGTCACATAACTCCAGTTACTTTGCATCAGGAGGTGAAAACCCTGGAAAAGCTTATCACTCTCCTTTTACTGTGTTTTCTTGACACTTGTCTTTTGCAGCATTGTGCTGCTGTTACTGGGATTTTCATCTGCCCTTTGCACCCCCAAAGCTTAGTTGTCTGTAATCTGCGATGATCTCATTCAACTCGTTCATTCAGCGAAACTCATCTTAAGTCCCTCTGACTAAAAAAGTCAGCTGAAGCCAAAAACATGTCAGGAAATGATAAAAGATTCATCAGCATTAAAACAAATCTCCCAGCTCTTCCCAGAGTTTCTTACAGTAAGGAATTAATATGATATACAATATATGGGAGTGGGGGGCGGTTATAAAGTGTCATTAAATCCTGATTTGTTGGGACTTCTTCACAGTGCAGTTAAAAATGCTATTGCACTAATACACCACTGGGCTGCCTTTAAAATGATGTTGAATTTAAACGTCTCGAGGCAATTTAACCTCAAGCACTGGCTACAGATACAGTTCTTTGGAACGTAGAATCTCTTAACTCTCAGAATAGCCCTGTAGTACCTATAGAGAAAGACGAAGGAAAGGGACTTTTCATGTCCTTTAATGACACATTTGACCAAAAATAACTTAAAACACCTTCAAACTGAGCAGCTCAAAGAGAGAGACACAGAGAGGAGAGAGGCTTTGGGCGATATGGCAGCATCAGCACAGCGGGACATACATACAGTAATGAGGTTAGCTCCCAAATGACACCCTGGCATTCTTCAAACACCACCGACATTAGGCTCTGTTCAAGGCGTCACCTACATAATGTAGTGCACTTCACTGCTTCTAGCACAGAGGCCTGTTTTCTCCATTATGTATAAACTGTGGACGGGTCTGTGGCCCTGATGTTCCACAGAGTCTGAAAAATTCATCCAATAGGAAACAGAGATGGACTAGGGAGGTAGAGAGGCCAACAGATACTGTATTTGTAAAAAAAAATGAAATAAATAAATATGCACATTTAGAACTTTCCTCCTGCTGTATGGTTTACTACATTCATTCTTTTCTCAGATGCTCCAATACAGACTTTTTGGCACTAACTCTGTTCAGAGGACGTGGGGGTAGGTTTTCATCCTGTCACTACACTGACATACGAATAACAAAAAACTACCTTATCTCTGCTGGTGAATTTACGAAACATCACCAATATTTTTGTTCTCTTTTCAGCTGTCCGAGGGATCAAGATGTGAAACTTACTGTACAGACAGAAAATCAGCTTATTCTCAGGCAGTGTTGGGGAAAAAACTATCTCCATGTAATAATAACGTTTATGTTATTAAATTGCAAAATGAATGGCATTGTAATAAGTTACTAAGAAAAAAAATGGTATTAAATTATATTTACGAATCAAAATGTTATATAATATATATCCAATACATTTTTTTTCCTATAAAAAAGTTTATATAATGTTTATTCTGGTATTTTTGTTTCATTTGGCATGTTTCAGACGACGTATGTGAGCAAATCTATTGGGAAATTCCACTGCAACACCACCAAGAGTAGGATGGTCCACATGGAACTACTGTCTGTACATATAGAAACGATCCATTCAGTCATTTGGCAAAATTAACTAAAATGATCAGCATTGAACAAATTGGTTTCGATTGGCACACACCTAAAATCAACTGTCTTCTTTAAAACATCTGTTAGAAAAGTAACCACAAACTAATCACATGTACATACTGGCATTATTTCATTAAGTATTTAAAGCAGCTACATTACTCATTATATTCTTATTTTTCATTATATTCTTCTGATGCAGCAGCTCCATGAAGGTTGTTTAACATTATTAAATATTCTTTAAGACTGAAAAACACCTGGACCACATTGGAAAAGTGCTTCTCTGAACAGACAAGTGAGTCAAATGAAGTCAAAACAACACAAATTGTTAGTGTAATGGCAATTAATGATTCACAAACAAGGTAAAGGTTCATTGTGTGACATTTAGTGACATCTAGTGGTAAAGTTGCAGAATACAACCAAATGAATTAACCCCCTCACCTTCACTTACAGCGGCTGGAAAGATGTGTGGGATTTCGTTAAAACCCTCTTTACTAGACTTTGTAGTTAACATCGTAGCTCACAGTAGTGCACCTTAAGGCTGGATGCCACCCATTATTAAACAGAAAAAAAGAAGTAGAGCAGGTCCACACACAGCCACTGTAAATATAAACAACTCATTCTAATGCAACAAAAATGACAGTGCTCATTTTTATGTGATTATATACTAATAAAAACATAATAACGGTTATTTTATCAATCTCTGCAACTAGATCCTCCTAAATCTCACACATTCAACTTTTACAGAAATAAAGTTTCCATTGAACATCATGAATCATGTTCCTCTCAGCAGTTTACTGGACTTCAGTGCATCAGGATGAAAAGAAAAACCAGAAGATAAACAGTACAATATTCAGGGGCTACAGCTCGCTCATCATCTAACGATTTCACTCATATTTTCATATTGAGGATAAATCCAGGCCAAACTGCCCTCACATACATCATGTTTTGTCTTGATATCTGTACAATGTTTCTCATGACATCGGTAAAATATGTGACCTATGACACAAGGTCTCTTTTTTTTCCACTCCCTGCCGCTTCAGCATGCAGGCAAAGTGAAATATCACTCAACTTTACACTGTACAAATGTCAGCCGATGTGTTTGCACACGCAGGCAGACAATAATAAGACTGTGAAACACGCAAAAGGCCACAGAGGACCCCGCTGACAGATGCACAGCTGCTCCACCTCTTCGAATCCACCAAAAGAAGTTCATGGACAAAGGAGAGTGGATCATTTTGCTACTTTTTTTGACTGTTGCACACCACAAATAAACCAGTTTACATTTCCACACCTTCTACACACTGAGCCTTTACAGATGTGTTTGTCAGTGTCCTCACGTCCTCTGATAGACGGTCTCTCAGGTTTGATTCCGGTCTGCCTCCCCTTGCTAGTAATTTTTGGGTGTAAATGCTGTTTAAGTGTAAATATATGTGTGTTAACCTCCATTTATGTGTGTGTCTAGTAATGTGTACATTCAATACCCTGTAGCGTTGGCAGATGAGTGTATGCTGAGTGTGGAGAGGCGTGCTCCTGATCCTGGAGCGGTGAAGCTGTATGCCGCGTACGCCACAGCAGACCCCAGCATCAGGCCCGTCATGTAGGAGACCGTCATGGTGTTCCCTGTAAGGACACAGAGAACACTGAGAGACAACGTAGACAGTCTGGTGTCTGAAGTCATGAATCCTAGTTAAAACTGGACAGTAGAGACTGTGTTGAGAGTCTGGTTTAGACCAGCTCTATATGTAAAGTGTCATGAGATAACTTCTGTTATGATTTGGCGCTATATAAGTAAGATTTGATTTGATTTGATTTGATTTGATTTGACAGTAGGATCATCTATGCTTGAATTTCTGTGAAATGTTTCAGTTCAACCTTTCTGAATTTCAGAAAAATTCTGAAAAATGCAGTAGGAAAATCCCACAATAACCTTTTAATATATAATAATAATAATAATAATAATAATAATAATAATAATAATAATAATAATAATAATAATAATAATAATAATCAAATAGTGTGAAAGGAAATTATACTTCTGCACCTCCTCTTGAATCTGTTTTCAGACTTTAGAAAATATGACAGAAGATTTTGACCATTCATGGATCTTTTTTTAGCAAAGTGGATCAACCATGACACCTTTTACAGAAAAAAAATATGTACAGTAGTCAAAGATGAGAAACAACTCATTTTTTCAACTTCAGCATCAGATATACTTGTCAATTTAAGAGATTATTTTACAGATCAAGAACAATGTAGTTGGACTTCAAACTGCTGAAGTATAAGACTGTAGTGCAGGGGTGTCCAAAGTCGGTCCTCGAGGGCCGGTGTCCTGCATGTTTTAGATATTTCCCTCTTTCAGCACACCTGG